>JAOXNZ010000038.1:23411287-23428134 GCA_028566095.1 Kryptolebias brasiliensis
CAACGGTCCAGAACCAGAACCTCAACCTGACTGAACTTCAGAGAGCTGAGCAGAAACCAATGAGCTGAAGCAACGCTGGAAAGAAGAGTGGGCCAGAACTCCTCCACAACCATGAGACAAACAGAAAACCACTGAGTTTTTGCTGCATTTTTAGCTTGTTTTTGTCTAATAAATAATGACATGGTGGAAAGTCGTGTGTATTTTTGTACACTTAGGGTTAGATTTAAATAATAAGGGTACAGTTCAAAGTCTTTTTGTTTCATTTGATTTTATTTTCTAGGTATAGATTTAAAAATGAAGGTGAAAACAGTTTGTCCCACTGTCCTTTGCTAAGGAACACAACAGTGATTGTGACTCTAATTACACGCCGTTTAGGTTTTATAACCTTGTGAACATCATTAAAACCACTCCATTAATTACAGAGAAACAAATTAGATAACGCCAATATGCAATATTAATATTCCAACGAAGCTCTTTATTGTGAAAATGGCTTCAGAGACGCTTTCTCCATAACCATTAGTGGCGTCGCCCTCAGTCTAACCTTCCTCTCAACCTGAACCTGACCTTTATAAGTGCTCTAAATTTAATAAAGATATGTCATGTTGTGTAACAGCATTCTGTCCCAACAACCTGAGTATCGGCTGAGAAACATGCAGCCTGATGTGGATGTAGGTGAGTCACTTGCTGCTGGCGTTTTTTCCTCCTCTTCTCGTCTCATTAATCTGCTCCTGCCGGCTCCCCTCCTCTCCCTCATTATGCTTCTATTTGAGAGTAGATGGGCCCTGTCCTGACTTATAAGCGCTTCATTTTTTCCCCCCGATCAATCCTTGAGTAACACCTGAGGAGGAGCCGCCGCGGCGACGTCGCACTCTGGGCGATTAAACGGAGGCAGTGTTGTTTACGGACCAGGTCGCCGTTTAATGACGGCGCCTTCTTCATACAGAGAGGCAAACAAATCCAGCAGCAGAGTCTGGCTCCACTGACTGCAGTGAAAAGCAGCGCAGTGTTTTGTTGGAACTTTTCTTTACCTTTACAGTAAAAACTAAACGTTCAAAACTATCAAAACTCGGCTGCAGGCGACTGAGCATTGATCAGACAAATACTACAATAATATCTCAGCTGATAGCAGACTGTAACAGTCTTTTACTGCTTTCTTAATACGTCCAAATGTTACTGATTATATAAATACTCTTATTTTGAAATTTCAGATACACAAATAACTGGTTATAAATAATTATTTTAACCAAATTTGTTTATGCTGACTTGTCATCACACCTAGGGTTATGGCAAGTTCATTTAGTCTAGTTTCTTTATTTATTTATTTTTTTAATGTTTTAATCCAAGATCATGTTGTTGTTTCGGCTGCTCCCCTCCCTTCTGGAAAGATTTGGTAATCGTTTGATTTGGTTCAAACCCACACCGAGCTACTGCAGCCCTCCTTTATCCAAAGTCAAGTCATTTTATTAGTTATGTGCTTTGTAATAGTTGTAATTTGTTCCTTTAATCCTGTACAACCTGCCAGGGGCTGCAGACAAAACTACAGGAATGCATATCACCCGTCGCCTTATATGTGACCAAGCTCTTGCACTGAGCAAAGGATATCGGATATCGGGAGAAATCCTGGTTTGAGCATTGGGGATGACTCTCAGCTACTACCACAGCAAATTGCAGCTCAATATCTGTAAAACTCAGCTGACCGTGGCAGCCATCTTGAATTGGGCTGAAACGTTAACCAGTCGTATATATCCAATGAGTTTCATTTAGTCAAGTGGTTTATGAAATATTTTGCTTACAGACACGAACACACACAGGCAAATAAAAAACAGTTATGACCCATTTTTGTCTTTTAGCAACAGGTGATAATTAACCCTTGTGTCTAAATCAAAAACAAAAATAAATCAACTTAAACATAACTAACTTCCATTTTCTACCCAAACAGTTCATTCCAAAACAATCTGGAACATTTAGATCTGAATCTAGAAAGGGCGTTTAATGAGTCCAGCTCGAAAACAAGACTTAGGGTAACGTTTAATGGAAATGAAGCAGAATTTGTTCTCATCTTCCTCGTGTCAAACATACATGGTTCCAGGTTAGTCTATAGCAGGGGTCCTCAGTCCTGGTCCTGCAGGGTCTCTATCCTGCATGTTTTAGTTGTTTCTCTGCTCTTCAGCAGGTCTTCAGGTTGTGCAGCAGCCTGTTAATCTCTGTCATTCAGATCAGGTGTGTCAAAGCAGAGAAACATCTAAAACATGCAGGACAGTGGCCCTCCAGGACCAGGATTGGGGACCTCTTGGTCTATAGGCTCTGCAGCAAATTCTGGAAAAAACAAAAACAATTAAAACTGTAATTCCCAGAAAACAAAAGCATTAAAAGATCAACTCAAAGCACGTTCCTTTCAGCTGCGCTGCCTTACAGTAAAGACGCTTCTTCTCATTTGATGGCAGATTTAAATGCAAATTAAAGTACCACACTTGGCAAGTGATGAGTGATGAATCATATTGAATCACATCTCCTCCGTCTTGTTCGGATTACAATAACTGCTGCCCGCAAAAAAAAAACCAAAAAAAAACCCTCAGCTCCTTCTTCATTATCTCAACTTTTATGAGATGAGGTGAGATTGTCACAGAAACTTCGATCACCATAAATATTGTGCGTTTTATACATAATGGGGTAAAAAACGGGGCACATTTCTTGTGCATAAGGAGTTTTCTGACTCTCAGAAAACTCATCACTGTCTAATCTATAATAGGCTATTAATCCACACTTTTCATGGTCTGAAAATTCATTAATTTATCAATTTATCAAAAGCAGAATGCATATCGCCCGCTGCATTTCATGCCACGCATTTAAACTAAGATGTGATGTTGAGAAATGATGGAGATGAAAACATTTTGATCAATTTCATGCGACCTGTCACGCTCAGTATGTGTTGTTAATGACTCTCAGCTACTACCACACCTAATCCGAGCACAACATATGTTAAACTCACTAAATTACAACAAGTCAATTAGCTGTGGTGGCTTCTTAACTTATTAACCTTTATTTAACCAGGCAGGTCCCATTGAGATCACAGATCTCTTTTTCAAAACAGCCTAACATGCATGTTTTTAGACATGGCTCCAAACATTATGAGATCAGTCTCTGCTACAACCACAACAGATTTCAGGTCAATATTTGTATAAAATTGTCCTTTTTTATTATTCGCCTTTGCCTTCTGCCAATAAAGGTTGTTTGAAAGCACAACTAAGAGCAGCAGTGAGGTGGTCAGATTGATTTAGGCTCAAACAGGTTCTAAAAATAACTCAAATCTTTAAGAACGTGACACAAAGTCAGTGTTTGACGAGCGCAAAGCCGCATATTTTAGATTAAATCAAGATTTTAGCCATTTCGCACAATCACCTAAGCAGCTTTTCATCATGGAGCAGGAAGCATTCTGCGGCGCAATACGGAGCTGGTATGGGGGCGTTGGTGAAAAAAGGAGGAGAAGTGTAAATAAATTTTATTGTGAGCAGGAGAAACAACTCTGGTGCTCGCGCAGGTATGTCTCATACACACCAGAGAAATATCTGATGCCCACAAGAGAATCCAGTCCAATCCTGTGATTTCAGAGCTGAGCTCGCCGGACGCCATCTTTTAATCAGCCTGTATAATTTAGCTCATCTCCGTTGAGTTTTTGGGTGACATTATCAGGAAAATGGATAAATTTTCTTCTCTAAAGAAGTTTGATTTTAACGACATTCAGCTCACTCGTTCAGCAAAGGGACCGTGATATAATTGATAGATAATATTGCGACAAACTGTTTTAAATATTTTGTTTTGACAATGTCTCCTTAGGGGCCTCTGTAGCACAAGAAGCACCACACTGATAAAAATAAAATCAGCCTTTTCTCCATGCAGTCAGGTAAACAAATTCAGAATTTACCAGAATGTTCACCATCAACTAATTTAAAAAGAAAATAATCTTAAAACTGATTTGCGTGCAAAACGGACAAGAAATGTGTCAGATTATAAAGATATCTGAAAGAACAAAAAGCAATAAATATAAAAGTTTTATTATAAACCAGTGGTTTTGTTTCACCATCACAAAAACATCCTCTGCAGCATTTTTATCTGAAAGCATCAGAAACAACCTCAGATCAAAACATTAACCTACAACCAGTTTATTTAGTCTAGTCTACAGTTTTATGGTCCAATAACCGTTCAGAAAATAAGACTTAGGACAGGTTTCTGCATCTACAACACAACAATCTCAGCGGCAGAAGAAAAAAATGTAAAACTCTGACTCTTTCGCTCCCTCTGAAGGTCCCACTCGGGCTGTTTGATCAGAGCTGCTCTCACAGATATCCGACGTTGTCAGAGCGGTGTAAGGTTCTCACAGCCGAGCGCTGGACGGCACACAGAGGGCAAGTTCAGGGATAAAGTGTCTGACAGAGACCGCTGATCCCTAAGAGCAACGTTAAGAACACAGAATTCGCTTCAGCGAGTCCTTTGACACTTTCTTTGCTTAATGCTTTTTCCTTTCTGTTCATCTCCTGCTGCCATAAAAGGCAGGCGATCGTTTAATTACTTGTGTCTGTGTCTAATTATTAGCTTAATATCTCATGAACCACTGGATGGATTTTAATGAAAGTCTCAAAGTAATCATTGGATGAGCGTCTGCAACTCATTACCTTTTAAAGTCAGTCTGATTCAAGACAGCCACCGGCCTCAGCAGGCACAAAAACGGCTGCAACTCAGTCAATTTTACAGATATTGAGCTAAAAATTGGTGTGGTAGAAGCTGAAAGCCATCCCCAGCAGATACTCTGAGCAGCAACAAATCACACAAGGTCCTTGTTAAAATCTTTGGGATGCAAGGAAGCGGACGATATGCATTCCTTCAAGAAATGGTAGGTTATAGATCTGTACGTCTGATTAAGATCAACCGCTTTTAAAACAGACAGACTATAAAATTGAGTGAATACAAATGTTTTTTCTGAGCCTTTCTCTTTCTACAACATATACAGACATTTCACGTAAAAATGATCATTTTAAGCTTTAAAATGACTTCAAAACAAACCTATGCCATGTCATTTTGGAAAAAAAAGGAAGAGTTATCCCCTGTGTCTTCATACTATTGTTTTATTATCTCCTACTACCATTAAAGGTGGTTGATAATGTAACTGTCAGTGTCTGTTAGCAAAATATCTCATGAATCACTGGATGGATTTTCAGGAAACTCAAAGTAATCATTAGATGATCGTCTACAACTGATTAACTTTTGGAGTCTGTTGGATTTAAAACAGCTAATCTACCTTCACACAAAAATGGCTACAACTCAGTGGACTTCACAGATACTAAAAGACATAAAATTTGGTGTGGTAGTAGCTGAGACTGATCCGTAAGAGATGCTCTGAGCGCTGATAGATTATGCAACATCTATGTTTAAAACTTAGACATGCGAGGCAGTGAGCGATCGTTGTGTTGAGAGAATTATTCATGAAATGGTACCTGTACGCACTATAGAAATGTTATTTTGGGAAGCTTTTGTTCACAGTTATGGGAGAAGTTGTTTATTTTCCAGAATTAGCTTTTCCTGATTAGATGTGTGTTACCTTTGAGATACAAGCCAAAACACACTGTTGTTCAGGGTGGGAAAAAACAAAACAACTATTGACGACAAGAAACATCAAGGTGGTGTTGACCGGCGTGAGCTGACTAAGAAAACACTAAAGTGTCTTATGTTTTAAGAAAACCAAACACCCTGCTCAGGCAGATAATCCAGAATCAAAGTCGAACACACAAAACCAGGCCCAGGCGAGCAACAATGGCTGTCAGCGACGACGGGGATTATGTAACGAATAAAGGAGCGCCGGGAGTAAACCTGAAGTGAGGGAAGGAGGCAGACATGAGCGGCGAGTGTGGTAATCAGAGGCTGGGATCAAGTGTTCGACAAGGCAGAAAGCTAAACTAATAGAAATTAACAAGGGAAGCAGCTCAGCAACATAAAACAGGAAGCCAGAAATACAGAACAATAAAGCATGAAGTGAATATTTAATAATCCTAACAAAACAGACCCAACTGTGAGACGAAGAGCGGCTTCAAGAAACCAAACAATAAAACCAACAAACCATTAAAAATATAAGCATTTGACAAGTTTCTCACAGTTTTAGCCATAAAAGTACTTTCATGTTTTAAAACGCACCTGATGTTTTACTACTACAAGTGTAGAGTTTTTATTTCTTGTTGGTTTTATGCTTTAAGTTGAAGTTTGATCTTTTTAACGCTTCAGTTTTAACAGTTTATTACTTTATTTTTGTTTGACTGAAATGTTTGCTTCATTTATTGCTTTTTATAAAGAAAAGCGACATTAAGTTAAACTAAAATAAGAAACGACGGAGTTGTAGACGTTTCGGTCAAACCTTGAAAATAACAGTACGTGTTGAGGAGAACTCTCAGCTACTACCAAACCAAATTTTAGCTCAATAGCTGTAAATCTCTCCGAGGTGCAGCCATTTTGGTGTTGGTTGAAATCAATTAGCTCAAATTACACTGACTCCAAAGGTTGATCAGTTGTAGATGTTCATCCAGGGATCATTTCCAGAAGGTTTTGTTAAAATCCGTCCACTGGTTCAACAGATATTTTGCTGACAGACAGTAGTAATGGCAAAAATTAAAGCAAAACTCTGTTGGTGCTCAGAATGTGTGTTGGGGATGACTCAGCTACTACCACACCTAATTTTATGTTAATATCTGTAGAACAGATGATTTCTGAGGTGAATATAGTTTAGGTTCATTTGTACTTTCAGCTGTGTTTAAAACAAAAATATATATATATTACTTAAGGTGGCTATAAGTGCTTTGTTTTAAATTATGAAACTGTTGAATCTTGTGTCCTGAACCCAAATCAGATCAGTATTTTGAAAAATTCCCAGTAAAATGATGAAACTTTAATAAGCTCCTTTGGCTCTTTTTATTACTCATGACCCATGGAGCTTTTCACAAGTCATTCCTGGATCCTTTTATCACTTCAACTGTCTAATTTTATTATTCATCCTTTTCTGTTCCTGGATTCACTCGGCTGGAGTGATTCACCCCCTTATCTCCTAATCACATCTAATTTTCTCCTCTTTAACCTTTTTCCTGCCTTTATACTCCTCTGCCCTCATGTTTTAATCTGTACATCTCCATCAACCTCCTCCTTTCACATCTTTTGTCCTCGTTCTCCATTACAGAGTTTAACTGCAGTCATCCACCGTCACAGCTGATCTCTGACTTCTCTCAAACTGCCTCAAACACGTTGTTCTTGGTAAAATTAGCTTCAGCATACGGGCTCTATTTTTGTCATCTAATGCTACTTCTAGCTTCCAACTCGATACTTTTAGATTTTAGCTTGCCTTGTGCTACCCTTTGGCTCCTTTCAGCTCTCCTTTTGCTACCTCTTGGCTCCTTTCAGCTCGCCTTTTGCTACCTCTTGGCTCCTTTCGGCTCCCCTTTTGCTACCCCCTTGGCTCCTTTCGGCTCGCCTTTTTCTACCATTTGGCTCCTTTCGGCTCGCCTTCTGCTACCCCTTGGCTCCTTTCGGCTCGCCTTTTGCTACCCCTTGGCTCCTTTCGGCTCGCCTTCTGCTACCCCTTGGCTCCTTTCGGCTCGCCTTTTGCTACCTTTTGTTTCCCCCTTTTGCTACCCTTTGGCTCCTTTCCACTCGCCTTTTGCTACCCTTTGGCTCCTTTCGACTCACCTTCTGCTACGTCTTGGCTCCTTTCAGCTCGCCTTTTGCTACCCTTTGGCTCCTTTCGGCTCGCCTTCTGCTACCTCTTGGCTCCTTTCAGCTCGCCTTTTGCTACCTTTTGGCTCCCCTTTTGGCTCCTTTCCACTCGCTTTTTGCTACCCTTTGGCTCCTTTCGGCTCGCCTTCTGCTACCTCTTGGCTCCTTTCAGCTCACCTTTTGCTACCTTTTGGCTCGCCTTTTGCTACCCTTTGGCTTCTTTTGGCTTGCTTTTTGCTACCTTGTGGCTCGCCTTTTGCTACCCTTTGGCTCCTTTCGGCTCGCCTTCTGCTACCTCTTGGCTCCTTTCAGCTCACCTTTTGCTACCTTTTGGCTCCTTTCAGCTCGCCTTTTGCTACCCTTTGGCTTCTTTCGGCTTGCTTTTTGCTACCTTGTGGCTCCTTTTGGCTCCCCTGTTGCCACCCTTTGGCTCCTTTCGGCTTGTCTTTTGCAACCCCTTGGCTCCTTAAAAAGAATCTTGTGCTACTCTTTGGCTACTTTAAACTTTTTGTTTTACAGTTTTTATTTGTCTCTTGTGCTAATATCTTTTTTTACATACAGAACTTTCTCAAAGCGAGTTGTGTTTAAACGTAGCAGATAAATAAATTGGATTTCTAACTTTTAGCTGGTATTCTTGTTTTAGCGCCTTCAGCACTGTGTATTTTGCCATCCTTGTTGTTCCCTTTGATTTATAGCTTTGGTTCGAGTTTGTTCAGCTGAACAAGGACTCAGTCCAACAACATAAGAGTCAGTGATAATGACTTAAACATGTGGGTCAAATGTGGCCGATTAGTTTGATCGTATTCAGTAAGAATTTGACTTTTCTGAGCTGGTTTAATTAGACACCGATAAAGAAATCTATCTGCTTAATCAGCCTTTAACTGTAACTGCTGACCTTTTTCCACATGAACTGGTTATTCCTGGTTATTCCTGTTATCTTTGTGACGTTTTAGATGGGGCAAAACTTTAGGCTGTGATTATTATCTCAGTCTGTAAGTCATTGAAGTTTAAAACTCATTTAATTCACATAAATACAGTTAAATTATGCACCGAGTACACTGGGTAACAGTTAAAGTCGTAATTTAAAAAAGAAATGTCTACAGTTGAAGCTGTATCGGTGATAGATTTATAATAGAAAGTAATTCTTTTTGTTAACATCAGTAATACAAATTACCTTAATAAAGCCCTTCAAAGCCACCCCACAAAACTAAGGTGCTGGACATTAGAATAAGGCCAAGTTCAGCCGGATATCTGGTAAACTAAATAGCTTTTTATGCTTTCATCCACATGTAACCTCCGTTTAATAGCGTTAAAAATGACTGATAATGAAACCTCTGGCCAAAGTGAAGATTTGCGAATTCTCCTTTTTTCTGTTTGCGTGTGGACAACCGGAGATTTAAAGGTCCGCGCATTATAGTCCGCGACAAGTAATGCGGCGCCGACGTCACATTTGAGACGATTGTTATTGTTTGACCATGCAGTAAAGAGAAAATGTCCATCAGAGAGGTGCTGATTTTCACCTTGGTTCAGACGCTTTTTGCCTGTTTGGTTTTACAAACTCAACTGCTACGATACGTCGAATTGCAAAGGAGAAGGAGCGCTTGGAGGGCAGCAGTTTTACACCAGCTGTCCCTCCTGTTACGGAGGCACAATGCCGCCACCACTCAACGTCGCCGTCACCGGTTTAGGATCAGACCTGGACGCACTGCTGGCTGGTGGGAACACTTTGATGACGGCATGTTTAAAACAACACTCAGCAGTGAAATTCAGCGGGTTTGTGTGGATGAACACTTTTTTTAAACCAATCCCGCGTGGATGGTATCATTTCTTCAAAGGATGTGGCGGAGTTATTCGGTTTTATAAAGACCCGGCTACGTGTGGACTAGGCCTAAGTTAAACAATAAGAAAATAACAGCACAACACGAAATAAAAATAAATGACAAATATAGAAAACAGCCCTATAATAAAAATAAACAAAATAAACCGAATAAAAGCAAAATAAACTCCTCATAAGGCATCAAAGGTCATGGAAATGTTTCAGGAAGAGATTTAAAACATGTAATAAAGTAAAATTCATGGTGGAAATGCATATTGCCCGCCACCTCAGAATGTCAAAGTTTTAAATCAAGATCTGTGAGCGCTCGCTGTACAGGGCAGGGATGACTCTCAGCTACTACCCCACCAAACATGAGCTCAATATCTGCGTCTATCACTGCCATATTTCTGCATTTGCTAAAATCGGTTAGCTGTGGCGCCCATCTTGAATTGAGGTTTGCTAAGGCTGGTTAGAACGTGCTTAGTGGACATGGCTGATGTGGGACTGGACAGTATTTTTCAGTGAAGTAAGAAAATATTAAAGTTATTCATTCAGTGTTACTGTTTGCTAATCTGCAGCACATCTCGCAAACACGAAAGCGGAGTTACTTTATCTGAAAACGTGCGGTTTGCGTGAATAAGCGGCACCTTGCTGGAATCCTCAGAGCCTTTTCCATTTGTCCTCTGTGGCGTTGGTGTGATGGAGCAGCTGCTGTGACTTTGTAGCCTGTGTCAACAGATACGACATGATTACCAGTACTTAGCTCTGTGGGGCGATTGATACCGTGGAGAACGCTCTGCAGGAGTCGCATCGCTCAGAAACAGATGGGCTGCATCCCCACCTGCTCCGTTAGTCTAAGTCTTAATGTCAGAACGCTTTCATTCCCTCTCAGAGCAGGTGTGTGCTATAAAGGAGGAAAACAGAAGTACAGAACGCCACGATTAGGCAGTTTAGTTAATATAAATACACCTAAAACCTGGTCTGTGTTTGCACTCCCTTTATGTGACATGTTTGTCTTTTCTGTCTTTGCACATCCCTCCTCTTAGTTTAAAAGATGTTTATTTTTCTTCCAGTTACCTTATTAAAAAATTTAAAGTCTGTTTTTATTATTTTAAAACAACATAACTGAACAAAAATGAATAATGGTCCCATCTGATGCAGTCTTGCTGGCTGGTTGTATTAAATGTTTGTAGCATACAAAGTTCGGCTTTGTGCACAAAATAAGACAAAAACAAATAGATTTAATAAGCATAAAAAAAAGGGAGGGCCGAGCATGAAGACCGGTGTTTGTTTACGTGAAGATCAGCGTTGGCTTAACTTCCTCGTGGACCCGGGTCATTTGGGAAATCAGGAAAGCAGTTCGTCAACAGAGCAGCCTTTGATCGGTGGACCTTTGGGCAGAAATCACAGCTTTCTGCTGTTTGGATCTCCTGCCGTTCTGTGCGTTTTTCTATCTGAACCTCATGTTTATGGAAACGGGAAACAAAAACCCGCCTCCCCCTCGTTCTACACCGCGGGACATTGAAGTGGACTCACGGAGGCGCACGACCGTGAAAAAAAACAAACTACTGGCTTCTGCTTTCAACCTTTATATGGTTAATTACATAAAACTCTGAGGTTGTTCCTCAGAAGCAGCTCTGGTTGTTTCACCTGCAACCTGCGGGGTCACTGAAAACCACCGCTGTACGAGCGCTCTTTTAAAAATTGTTTTATTAGACTGCTCACAGTGAAAAAAGAAAATGCAACAAACAAAACGGATCTCCGTTGAATCAAACCTTTTACAGCAAAGCCTCAAAACAGCCACTAGCTGCTACTGCAGCTCCTGTTTTAGATCCTTTTATCGTTTTCTGGAAATCCGACTGAGTGAATCAAGTCAAGTTCTCTCCCGACTTTTTTACTTTAAGGCTTCCTGGTGTTGCTTTAGAAAGGTGAACGATTTGTTAACATTTATCAGTCTTTAGAGTCAAGAAATTCTCCTTAAATTAGTCGAATTAAATTGCATATTTACAGTAGTTGTTGTGCATTACATAAAATCTGCCCTAAAGAAAACAATGTGTAGCGTCTAGTTTTTTATGCCCCACGAGGGTTAAAAGTTTAATTTGTTACAGTATCAGAATTATTTGTGTTGTCCATCCATCCACTTTCTTTACCCGCTTCTCTTTTCCAAGTCACTGGTGTCTGTCTCCATCAGTCACTGTACAAGAGGCGGGGACACCTGGACAGGTTGCAAGTCCCTCACAGGGACACAGAGACAATTGAGACAAACAACCATTCACACTCTCACTCACACCTGGGGACAATTTTAAGAGCTACCAATGAACCTAACATGCATGTTTTTGGTCTGTGGGAGGAAACCGGAGTAAAATTTAACGGAGAACATGCAAACCACCCAGAAAGGCCCCAGGTCGGGAAGTGATCCTGCTACCTTCTTGTTGGGAGGCGACAGCTTTAATCACTGCACCAGTGTGCCAATTGTGTTGTAAAAGTCCTTGTTGAGAAGGTTAAAGCTAAAGTTTTTGTGTAGATTCGCAGTCGTTCAGGACATGGCAAATCCTAAACGTTATTTTTATTTCATTTTATTTAAAAAAAAAAGGCTACTTTTCTTGTTGGTTGAAGACGTTTCTCAGTTCAGACTGGAGTGTGATGGGCTGCAAAGCTTTAACCTGCCCTGGATGCTCCGCCTCTGCGAGCTGAACTCACATGAAGGTTAATCGGGCTCCCTGCCCTCCCGAGGGTCGATGGCGGTCTTTGCTGTTCACCAACATCTCAAGGATAAGGGACGCTCCATTGGAGGACTGCGGCGCTCATATTTTGGACAAAGATGACAACGGGAAACCCACTTTAAAGAGGAGAGGAGGAATCAGGATTCAGGTAACCAGAACCTTTAAAGCCGCCTTGGATCAGATTCTGTTATATTTCAATTCATGCTTCTCATGAAGATCCAAAGACACATTAAACTAACAGACCAAGTGTCCTCTCCATCTCTCATCTGTTTTACGGAAGCAGCCATGTTGGATTTTTGGAATCATGGCGTCACATGACCGTTCTCTGAAGCATGAAATTACTAATTACCACAAAACTTATTTGAAAAATTTATATTTGGACAAACAGCAGAGAAGTAAGAACTATAAACCAGAGTCAACACCTGAAAAGATATACAAACCAGTTAAAAACCACCAGGTTTGTTGCTTTAATTACTCAAATAAAAGCTTTTTTTTTTTTTTTTTTAAATATAGAATTACCAAACATGCCATGAAACATCTAGAAAAGAACGATGTAAGAAGAATCTTGTATAATATAAATGATGTCCATTAGCCTCTCTGGTTGTCTAACCTTTTAAACTGAACCAGGCAGATGTCAACAAAAGGCCAATGGGAGGGAGTGACCTTTTTCCTAAAGCGAGTGAGTTAGCTGAGGTGCAGTATGGGTGAATTTCTGGTCCAATGTGTCCCGAAATTCAAGTCATGTTGCCGTCTCTTTCCTCTCCGGCTGAAAGCAGCAGGACAGCTAAATGTTTGCTCCAACATTCACCAACGTTAGCCATCATCTTCTTTGACATCTTGGTGGTGTGAGGATTACAAAAGCCCGAAGACGGTAAAAGTCATCCGTCTCATGGTTCCAGATGACAAGCGGAGTGTAGACACACATTTAGAGGCGCAGTTAGCTGCAGGGCGAGGAGCTGAAGCGAATAAGCACCAGGATCACGGACAGAAACGAGGAAGCATCGTCTCCTGCTGAGCACAGACAATCAAACACATCTTTGGTTTGTTCCAGCCTGAGCCCTCAGGATGTTTACAGCACTACAGAGGAGCACACGGGGTCCGCTGAAGCTTAGATATTCAGAATCTGGGCTGTTTTTGTTCCAGGAAAAAACAAGGTAAATTTAAGTCAGCAGAAGGATTTCTTTGTTTAAAAAGTAAAATCTGACGGAATGGAAAAGAGGAACGTCTCACCTCCGCTAATCTTTTATCTTGAAGACTTATTTCCAGTTACAAATGATCTCCTGAGCCATAACGAGAAAAGTGCAACAATCTTACTGAGAACCGGGAGCATTTCCAGACAAGATGAAGACAAATCAGACAGATATAATATCCAGGGTTTTACGGAGATAATGACAATCCTCCGTGACCTTGTAAGACCCAGTATCGCTGCATAAACTCCACTAAAGACCACTTAAACACATCAAGTGTTCTTCACTAAGCGAGGCAGAAGTGTGTTTTCTTTCCTTCATCGTTCTTTATTTAACAAACAGACGATGAGTTTCATTAGGTTCCAACTAAACGTCATCGAGACGAGTTTTACAGCCGCTTATGTGCTCAAACACATACGTAACGGTGTCTGCCAACGCTTTACAGCTCATTTTATCACTCTGTTAAAAACAATAAGACAAATCAGGACATTTAGTAACATATTTAAGCTAAAGGAAATGTATTTATTTGATATTTTGGCTGCATTTAGTTAAACTCTGATGATATTTTTAAACCAGTTTGACTCTTTTTGTTTTGCCATGAACAGAGTTCTGCTAGTTTTGATTTACTTCCTGATCCAAAAAATCTTTTGGTTCTGCTTCTGACGGCAAAACACTCGAATTAGCAACAAATAACATAACAGCCGATAACACCTGCAACTAATGTAATAATTTTGGCCATTTTAAATGTAATAAAGTCAATCACTTAACTCGTCATTAATGTAATTAATGAAGATGACGCCTTCGCCATCCACTATACCTATTCTTGAGGAGCAAACGGCACAGAAACGGCAAAGTAATGTTTTATTTCCAAGTAATGAGGTCCTATTTCTGTGCTATTACGTTATCAACTCCAGGTTCAAACAATTTGTTTTCATGCTAGCCTCATAACATAACTTGTATTTGCAAGAAGTCACATTTTTGGCTCAAAACCTTCTTACATTATTGTTTGCTACACTCCTGTCCATTTTATTTTATTTTATTGTATTTAAAGAAAGGTGCAGCACAGCTTAAGATAAACTTCATCAGCCCTTATAATCTGCCCGTCTGCTTTCAGGTCCTCCAGATTGCAGCGATATCTGATTATTTTTCCAATCAACAGAAGATTCAATAGGTTTCTCTGAAATGCTGGAAAACACTTGTTTTAATTAGAGGTCAACCTATTAATCAGTCAGATGATTATAATTAGACCAAATTCTGCTCTTTTTTTGTTAATAATCTGCATCAACCTTGCATGAGGATACTAACCTGATTAAAAGACGGGCATATCTCTGGATGCTAATGAGCTTCACACAACAAGAGGCCTTTTTCCCGGCTCAACACCTTAAGACCCAAAAACTTTCCCTTTATGATTTACTCCAATTCTTTACAAGTTATAGGTGCTTACAGTCTTTGGGTACGTTACAGATTTAATCATCATGACGTTTAATAACTAAATAAATAATCTACACCAGTGGTTGTCAAGCGTTTTCTAAAGAGTACCACTAAGCTCTTGAAGTACAACCATTATAACAAACAAACCAACGGTACGAGCTTATATTCCTATCTGACATAAATAAGGAAAACCGTTAGCCCCACTTTAAGGATCAAGGCTTTACCTGGGACCGCCAGCCCCCAACAAACGTCTGAATGTGTTCAATGATGTCACTAATTCACTACATCATCGCCCCCTCCCCGGGTTATTCGTATCTAAAGTTTAACATCGTATTAGATGTGTACCAAACAAAGTGAATCATCGCTCAGTGATGCGTTTCGAAAGCCAGGAGCGCCAAAGACACATGACTTTGGCGCATATTTGAACGAGCAAACAACGCATAAAGAACATGTACTTTACGTGCAAATAACACGTTAATGCTGCGTTGTTTGACTCACACAGTAAGACATGTAAAACTATTACAACTGCTGTAATTAATTTTATTTGACTTGTCTTTTTAACTGCAAATATGGTTTTAAAAAAGTTAGCAACAGGGAGCATTAAACAGTTATATTTTAGGGCCAAAACCAAACAAACTGGCTTCACAAATCAGACATCGGATCTCTCAATTCGAATATTTCAACAGTGGTCCCTGAAAAACCAACTGGTCACATTCTAGTTTAAATTCTCTCAGTTTGACGTTATAAAAAATGATTGTTTAATTTTAAAAATACAAATAAATCTCTGGTACAGGCATGTTGTTTCTGTCAAATGTCTCCACAAATCAGTAAGCCTCTTGGTAAGATTTTCAGCTCTCTGTACAAAGTAACTGCATTTTTATAAATTACTTCAGCTCATTTTTTCTTATCCTTGGGAGGTGGTGTTTTTACCTAAATTTCAAATAAAAATGCACAATAATAAAAGCTTTTATCCTAGAAAAACAAAAAGGCAGACAGTGAGGACAAACGAGTCGTGCAGTTTAATCTTTCGAACAGATTAAATTTACTCTGCTTCGGTAATCTGACGTCTTTTTGTAGAGGAACGGTTTCAGGTTTCAGCCCTGCTGTGAGTGAAATCCAACTCATCAGAACCAGCAGGAAGTTCAACAGCCAACAGATGTTAAGAGTATCGCCACGTGCAAGCAAGAAACACAAACCTGTTCATCAGTATGAAAACTGCTTCAGCGTTCAACATTTTCTAAAACAGTATCTAAAAATACATCACTGTAGAGTCTGATTATGACACTGAAAGGATTAAAAACAGCAGATTTAAGGACTTGAATACATTTATACTGAAAACAGATTAGGTTTCAGTATCTGTGCTTGAATTTACATTCAGTTTTAGTTGTTCCTGTCCTACATATTATGGTTTTGCTCAGGACAAAGTCAGAAGCATGAAACTGTTCTGCTAATAGTAGCTGCAGGGTTACAGCCGTTAATTAGCTCCTTGGAGATACAATTCAGCAGGTCTACATGTGAGCCTCTCGCTTTAATAGCGAGCTACCACATCCTGAGATAAGTGAAAAGACTTTCAGTATTTGTGCTCAATATACTCTGCCAATCCGAGTGAATGTGCGCACGTACACTATAAAAGAATTCACTCGTCTAACATGAATATGAACCTGAGTTTCATCCCATTCTTAATCCAGAGGGTTTAATCTGATGTTGGCCCACTCTACTTTTATAACAGCTTCAGCTCTTCTGGGAAGGTTTTCCACAGGTTTGGTTTAGGACAGACAGTTTATGGGAATTTTGGACCATTCTTCCAGAATCTGTGAGGTCAGACTCTGATGTTGGACAGAAGGTCTGTCTCTCAGTCTCCGCTCTGATTCATCTCAAAGGTGTTCTGTCAGGTTGAGGTCAGGACTCTGTGCAGGACAGTCAGGTTCTTCCTCATCTATGTCT
>JAOXNZ010000038.1:23428687-23440226 GCA_028566095.1 Kryptolebias brasiliensis
GTAGAAGCAGTCTGCATGCCTAGGTGCTTGATTTTATACACCTGTGGCCATGGAGGTGATTGGAACACCTGGATTCAATGATTTGGATGGGTGGGTGAATACTTTTGGCAATACAGTGCATCTGTAACTGCACCAGAAATAGAAGCTCCTTCCTCAGCTCTTTCTGACCTCCGCCTGAATCTGTGGAGACGGCGTCAGTCCTTTGAACCCTGCAGGTGAAGCCATCTGTTCGCCGGAGCGAAACAAGCTGAAGCTACAGAACCAGGCAGGAAAATGGGCTTCATTTCTGTCTGGGTTTGTAACTCTGGATTAAAGACAAAGCTGTTCAAACTAAAATAAAATGTCAGATTTAATGATTTCCAACAGATGTTATTCTTTGCTTTCTCCTTTCTTTGATTTAATGAGATGTTTCACTGGTTCCTTAAAGACTTGGTAGGAAAACCTGATGAAGTCACTTGTTTAGGTTCTTGTGTAACTAGCAGGTTAAACTGAAAGAAGACGTCAGTTTTTACTCTGCCTCTGTAGCAGTTCGAACACAAAAATCTGTAAACCAACAACCCAAAGCTGCACATTATTGACTTAAATATGAGTTTAGCATAAAACTAGAAACAGACAAAAACTCAGTTACTGAGAAAACAGCAGCTAAAAGCAAAATTCAGCTAAATCAGAAGTAAAGACTAAAGTTAGGGAAACTGTTAAATTTGAAAATCAGTAGCTAAAAGTTGAATTAGCATTCACACAATATATGTGAAACTATACCGTTTCTGCAAAATTTAATTAGCTTAAAGCAAAAATCAACAGCAGCTAAAACCAAACTCAGAATACCTGAGGCTAAAAGCTAAAAAAAAAGCTAATATTGGAACATTGTCAAAATTGTGCCTAAAAAAGGTAAAATTAGCATAAAAGCTAAAAGCCCTAATCACCAAACCATAGCTAAACGCTAAAATGAGCAAAACAAGAACGCAGTCAAAATCAGAAAAGCTGTTGATAAAAGCTAAACAGCAAAATAGCTAAAAGCCAACATTAGCAAAACTGTGCCTAAAAAAACAAGTTAGCATTTTAGCAGAGAGCTAAAAACAGCAAAGCAGCAGCTTAAAGTGAAAAATCACCAAACCATAGCTAAAAGCTAAAATGATCAAAACTGTCGCTACAAACTAAATTTAGCATTCCAGCTTAAAGCAGAAATGAGCAAAAATAAAAGCCTAAATCAGAAAAGGTGTTGCTAGAAGCTAAAACTAGTTAAACAGCTTAAAAAGCAAAACAGCTACAAGCTGAAATAGCATTCACATAAAATAAACAACACTATACTGATTGTTTTTCTGCTTCTGCAACATTTAACAAGCTTAAAGCAAAAATCCACAAAACAAGCTAACATTAGCAAAACAGTAGCTTAAATAAGTCAAACAGCAGGCAGAAGCTAAATCCACATCCACACAATAATAGACATAAAACTATAAAAACTGTCTGTTTTACTGGAATAAAACTGGTTTGTTTCCCCAGCTTGATTATTTCGGCTGCTAACGTGCAGCTAACGTGCAGCTAACGTGCAGCTAACGTGCAGCTAACGTGCAGCTAACGTGCAGCTAACGTGCAGCTAACGTGCTGCTAACGTGCAGCTAACGTGCAGCTAACATGCAGCTCTGACAGCTAATCATCCATAAAGCCGAGAGCAGAAACGAGCTGAAATCTGCTCGAGTAAATTTATTCTTGGACGAGTCTCTATTTAGTTGAAATATTTGTTGGCAGGTCTTTTGTTTTTTTGAGTAACCTAGATCACAAAAAAAGGAGCCATAAAAACCCATTTTCAAAATTAAAACCCCCTCTGTGGCTCTTCTAAACCAAGTAATCATCTTAGCTGCGGTAAATAAATCGCAGAGCCACTGAAAGCCAAAGAATCTTAGTCGCTCCGACTGTTTCAACAGATTTAAATCCAACAAATTACTGGATTCTTCCACATATATGGAGAAACACTTCTTCTGGCTGGATTTACTAATTAATTAAATATACAAGACAAAAAAAAGGAGTGAAAAACTACCTTCAGTCCACCGCACTCTGCTGCTGAGCCTTTGTCCACTCCGGTGATGTAAATCCCCAACGCATATTCAGCTCCGCCTCTGATCATCAGACCCAGAGAGCGCCCGTCGTCCAGGACCAGGTTCACCTGCTCAACACAAACAAAAAACAAACAAACAAACAAACAGGTAAACAAGGCCGAAGCAGAGACGGACACTTCTTTACCATCGAGAAGCGGGATGCAGATGTAAAGCACGTTTCATGGTTGTAGATTTTTGACGCCGTTTTAAAATTTGAAACTTCTTTTAGCAAAAAAATTATTTTTTTTATTTTTATTGTTTAATTCTTCAACAAAAACAAGGTATAGAAATCATGCAGCCATCTATAACAATCAAGAAACCTGCTTTACTTTGTTCTAGTTAAGGTTTGGACACGAACATACATTTATTTTTAAGCTGATAAACTTTTATTTGATCATTTATTGCTGCTAAACTACAGAGATAATCTAATACATGTACGAGTGCAGCTTTAAATTTGCCCACCCTGCTACCGTTACATGCTTGATTTATTAAAAATGTGGAAAAACTCACACTATTTAGTTTGTACCAGAGGCAACATGCTTTATGAAGGGTTCATTTGTCTGACAAAGTGGCTCCTGTATATTTAACCCACTGGCTGTGACTCTAGGAGGTATAATATGCTTTCTTTGTTTATTGCCTTCAGGTCCTCACATCAAGTGGTTTCCTCCACTCCATGGCTATTTACTTTTCCCCTTGAGAGTTTTTCTTGCTTAATGAGGTAATCATCTAATGTCAAGGGCCCTGTTTTTTATGATGCAACATTAGGTGCTGATGCTTTGCAAATGCTCGCAGTTTTAAGCATGATTCAGCAAATAAAAGATAAAATACTTTGAACTCAAGTCAGCAAGTTCAAAAGGTACATTTGGAAGGGAACAGCGTCACGTTGAACCGGTTTTACGTTGTCCAGAGGAAGATGTTTAAGGTGGTTTAAATGTGCCGAACTTTAAATTGTTTCCCCCTCGTTCTCCATCACAATGAGGCATTTCATTACTTGGTTCATCTCTTGCTTGCCAAGATAGAAAATGGGGATCAGTTTCACCCTGGTGGCTACAAGACGACACAAATGCAAATCTCACCATTAAACAATGTCAGCTTCACCCTCATATAAACTCACAGGCACAGATCCAGCATCCGGCTCACGAGTCTATTTCTTTCAGTGGATATTGTCTCTCCCCTCCGATTTTAATAACCGTCTGCCTGCTGGAGGCAAGCCAGTCACCTCTGCTCACCTTTGAGAAAATGAAGGTATTCAGGTTCTGACATTCACGCAGGACGTTGAGAAAAGTTTTAATTACCAGATCTCTCTTTTATTGGCTCCACGTGGTAGCTCTGGAAGTCCACAGACTCCCCTAAGCATCAGACGTTATCACCGAGTCAGTTCACTTCTCTTCCTGTCTAAAACGAGTCCCGACGGTCTGCTTTCTGTTTCTGTAAGCGGCGGAGTCAGAGGTGGCATTAAGAGTCCCATTTTTGGGTCGGACACACGCCGTAAATCGTGATTTAAGCCACGAGTGGTTAATTTTAGGTGGTATAACAAATTACTGCTACCAACTGAGGCAGCGCTTCGTGTTCGTTTTGAAATGTGAACCAAATCTGGATGCTTGTCAAGTTGTTTGGATTCTGCACTTCCTTTCTGTTTTCGCCACGCTCCCGTCCCTCTCTCCTGTGCTTCGACGCCTCTCCGAACACCCAGGGGTTTATTTCAGCCAAGATGAATGCTGTTTTTTTTTGGTTCAACAAACCTTGTATTTGTAGTCAAGTAAGGTCATAAGAGCAATTTTGCCGCCCCCTCACAATACCCTGCAGGTGAACGCGCTGTTTTAACAGAAATGGATTGGCGCCAGCAGATAAAAAAGGAACAGACTCAATAAAACAACAAAATTCAAAAAAGCACATTCACTGATTAGCTTTTTTTGTAACAAACAACAGTAATGTGGGCTTCAAAGCACACCAAGAGTTATTCGTACTGCTGCACTCGCAGATAATTCTTTTATTTAAAAAAAAATAATAAAAAAATCCACCTACAAAGCAGCTGAGAAATCAATAACTAATCTCTTCTGGCCCGTTAGTTGTTACTTTCTGCTCAAGTGAAGCTTTATGGCTCGTAAATGTGTGGTTTTGTGAGCCGGAGTCGATAATTCTCACGACTGATGCAGATTCATTTCAGATTCACGGAGATCTGATTCGCTCGCTGCCTTGGATGTCAACGTTTAAAAACAAAACGAGATCTTGTGAGATAAACTGTGACCGTTAGCGACTAGTTGGAGACAAAATTACGAGAAAATACACAAATTTACACTTGGAATGGCATCAAGTTGGTACTGAGCTGGTCTTTTCTTGTTGTTGGGAATTGAAGCCAACAGGAACCATTTTAAGAAGCTGCCATATTGGTTTTTTTGTGACCAGAGGCAAGTCCCGCCTACAATGATGGTGTCACATGAGCTTCCTAATTATCTCAGAGTCTGACTGCAATATATTCCTTTTTATTTGTCTCTAATCAGTCACAATTTGGTTTCCTGGGTTGCAGTTTCTACGATTAGGATTTTAAACACGGCTCCCAATTTTAGTCTAATATTTGTAAGAAGAGTTAAAGCCTATTTCTGTTTGCTAAGGATGGTTAGCTGCGGAGGCCATCTTAAATCGGGCCGACTCCAGATTCTGATCAGGTGTAAATGTACCTCCAACAATTAGAGTTAGAGTTTAATTATAATCCACTCAGGAGATATTTTGCTAACAGAAGGACCAAACCACAGAGTCAGTAGATCGCCGGCTTTTTTAACTTATTTAAAATTTAATTCCTTTAAATGTAAAGTAAAACTAAGACATCCTTTAGCCAGAAGCCACTACGAATCTAATAAAAGCTCATGCACGCCCCTCCAGGATTGCGCCGGTGTTTCGTACCTTCTTTTCATCTCCCTCCTGCAGAAGCTGCATGTTGCTCCGTCTCTGGCTGTCGGTTCTTCTCAGGGTGGCGCTCCGATGCTCGGGCAGGTCAGGGGGCGGCGACACACTCCGGCCCTGAGGATCCACCCACGTGTAAACGTGGTTGGTGACGTAGCCGCCTGGAATCCTCCCGACCGAGCGCACGGAGAGAGAAAGCTTTTTACTGCCCTTCAGCACCTGAGGAGACGAGAAGAGCGAGCGAGCTCAGGTCCGATTAAAGAAAGGACACTTCAGACATTAGTGCTAAACGAATGGAAAGAGAAAAGTGTATTCATGGATCCACACTTCAGGTAATTTAGTCTGATTTGATGAGGTCGGAACATTCAGCCCACATGCATAAACAAACATAATGAGGCGTTTCAACAGGGAAGCGAGAGGGCCGGAGAAAATTACCGAGCGAAGAGTTCTCCTGCACTGACCAAATATCCACATTTCTAACATTTCTTGTCAGAACTGCAATTGGCTGTGCCTCATTGCTTTCTGATAGCTTTTCATATGTGCAATCCCAGTGGAGATCAATGTATTCTCATGTGACTAGCAGTCTGGAGAACTGAAAGTGAACGGGGTGAAGCTCCTAATGATCAATCCTTCCCAACACAAACAGGACTCCATACTTTAAGGATGCAAATAATCCAGGTGGGAAACAGCAGCAGCTCTCTGCAGAGGCTGGGGGGAGGACTCATTCATCCAACATCTGGGAAATTTACAGGCAGAACGCAACACATTTTTCTGATTTTGAGCACAAAGAACTCCGAGTCTTTACTAAAATAATATTTATATCCAGGGATGATGCAGGAATAGTTCAACAGTTTGGTAATAAGTAGCTGAAGAAGTGCTTCAGATCTTACGGTTATTTTGGGAGAAATATTACGATATTCCTGCAGGAAGTGCCCCAGGCTGCACTAAAAGTGCTAAAGCTAGCTGCTACTGCTATTTGCTTGTGCAAATTAACCTTAGAATTCCATGTAACTCACCATGTTAAGCACCAGTCTATGTGGAAAATCTGTTTTCACAGACTTTTAGTTGAGCAGAAAAATCTTTTTAAAATTGTTTTTCACTGATTTTACTGCCAAGTTTATTTCATCAACCTAAAACTCTTTAGTTTCATGTGGATTTCCGTGTATTTTTGTTCACCTGCAGTGCTTTATTTTAACTTTTGTGCAGCGCTTCAGTCAACAAGCTTTGTTTTTAAAATGTGCTGTAGAAATAAACTTTCATTTTTCTGGTTTTGCTTAAAAACAAACAAACAACAGTGTCCACATGTATGGGACTTGTGGTACAGAGGCGTGCGCCAATGCTAATCCTGCTTGCCGAGAAACTTTATAGCCTTTCATTTCCATTGGTCCAATGGATCAACGTGTTGAGGATGTATTTCGACAGTCAAGCTGAGCTCACCTGTAACTATAATTTCCACTTTCTGATCCTTTCAGAAGTCTTCGGTTTCATCAATTTTAGATTGGCTTCAAATACCTAATAAAAAGATTGATAAAATGACGGTTTATAAAGGTTGATAAATCGTCTTTTTAAGACAGCACCAACCCACTCTGGTGCTGGCTCAGCTCAGACTAGCCATTAGCTCATGAATAGAGAAACAGGTGAAGCATTTGTTCATAACATTTCCATAAAACGCTGCTTCAAAGATCTGAACTACCCCTTAAAAGAGCCAATAAAACTGTAAATTCGTTGCAAGAGCTGCTTATTTATGCAGCTCAGCTCGCTGCTTTTTTTTCGCGTTTTGTAATTTGGTGACCAAAAAATTTGACCCTTCCTAAAATTATAGGTATTCGAGCAAACAGTTTCATAAGAAATGGAGTTCTCGTGTTTACTGAACTACCATAAACACCACCTTACAGTTTCTCATCTGCCTTACATCCTCAGATCCCCCAAGAAACAACTCCACGCTTGTGTTGAAAATCTTATTGACACACGGTCCGGGGGAACAACTCAAATTATTACTTGTCAGTAAGTGAGTGCAGAGGGGGTCAATCTCTGGGAGCACAACGACCCCAGCTGAATCAATTTCACAATCTCGGTTTGTGTTGAGAGATAATAACTTCAATTCTGAGGCAACAAAAGCCTGTCAGCTCAAAGACTGTACCAAAACGCTTATCATGAGGCGCCGCTGCATCCACCACCTCCTCCGCCTCTGTTCTGTCAGCGCAGCGCTTCAGATAAGAGCGTCACACATAAGGCGGACATTTTATAACGTTTACGCTCATCCACACACACAGAAACTATTATTACTGCACAGAAGGCACTGAATATGCATTCATTCTAACCTTTTTTTAAACATGTCGTATCCTGGTGAGCTGATACCGGGTTGTTTATATGGTTTTGAAAATTTCAATAGTTGGAATAAAAGTATTGAAGAAACAGTCTACTGTGAAAAATGTAGGACATACAGCAGACTTATTATGGAACTGGGACGCGTAGATAAGTATTGTTTTGGAACAGGAAATAAAGTTTTATTATAAAATTATGATTCTTTGGTAAGAAAAGTGAAATAAAAAGGGTTGATGTGAGGAGATACAGTCACAAAATAAACATCAAATCACTAATATGACTCGTTATAAGAGCAAAAGCAGATGTTTTTGCTACCATCTGATGAACAACTGGACAAATTTTAATGAAATTTTCAGGAAATAATTGGATGTATTTCGGGAACTGATTAACTTTTGAATCAACTCCATTGAAGATGGCTGCCACAGGCCAAATGACCTTAAAAATCACACGAGTGTTTATATTTCAAACTTGCAGATAGTGAGCTAACATTTGACGTGGGCACTACTCAACCCTGTTAGCAAAATCTCAAACTACTGGATGAGTTTTACTCTCAAAAAGGACTTATTGGCTGATTAACAACTGATAAACTTTGAGTTAACCCAATTCAAGATGGCTGCCACAGTTAATGCACAATAGCAGACACAAAAATGGCAAGAACTCAGCTGATTTTACAGATACGGAGCTAAAGTTTGACGTGGTAGTAGCTGAGAGTCATTCACAACACGTACCATGAGCCTGACCAAAACGAGCACAACTCCGTGTAAAACTCTGGCATGAAAGGCAGCGGGTGATTTGTATATTTAATGTATTGACGCTTTGATTTAGCTTCCCTTTTAGAGGATCAATCTGATTCGTAGGACCAAGCAGGCTCTGTCGTGGTGTGTGCTTGTTAGCGGGCAAAACGAGTCGCATCGGGAGGCGGAGGGGGTTAACTGTAGGGCAACAAAACAAAACCAAAGATGGAGGGTAACAGAGGCAGCGGAGGAAGGGCAGTGAGCGTAAACAGGCCAGCCCCGTCCTGCAAATAAGAAAGTGCTGTAATCAGCAGAGTCGCTGCGGCGCGGTGGTCCTAATGCTTCATTCCTGGGAGGAAAGCGCTGATTGTGACCCGGGGTAGACGAAGCTCGCCACAGCTCCGGGCAGCAGAACAAACAGTGCACAGTAAGTAATGGAAAACAAAACCGAACAAAATGGGAAAACAGCAACAGGAGGTGAAGTGCTTTGAGATAACGCCACAGAAAACACAACCCGGCTCTCATAAGATGTCAGGAAAATCCATTTCTTGCCTTGAACTGAGCCAAACGTACATTAAATCCGTGGAAGGAATTAAACTATATCCTCCTCAAGAACAAGATGATTTTAGCTCCCATCCGGGATTAGATGAGGTTAGAAGAGGTATGAGGGTTGAAAAAAGACAACACGAAAGCACTTCTGTTAAAAGCATTTCTTGTTTCTTCCCCTGGCAGAAGCTGCTTTAATAGCTGCTCATGCTAATTTCACACAGATTGACTCAAGTGCATTAAAGTGTGCAATCTCCCAAACAAAAAGCTGCAAACACACACGTACGAAGGTAATAAGGACAGCACAGGTACGATCCAACAAAGCAACAGACAGGTAAATAGCCTTTCACCTCGGTTTATTTACTGCTGCCAGACGATTGGTTTTTAGACTGCTACACTGCTACTGCAACTCATATCTGAATTTATTTGATATTCAATGTGTTTATAAAGGGCTGAAAATACATTTAAGTTGCGTTAACTGATGAGTTCATCAAATTTTATTGGTGCTTTTGTCCTAATAGACAAAAGTGATTTTTTTAACTGAAAAGGCAAATTTACAGAGTAGAAATGGGATTAACGTCCACAATATTATGGCTTTCATTCAGTTTGTGTTTGAAAAGGTTTTCCCGAATTTTTGACATTAGTTTTGTGTTTTATGCTCCACTCCTGTTCAGAGTTTAGCCGATTACCACCACACCTGTGTTCAGTCAGCAATCAGCAAGTTATTTATAAAGTTTCATTATCCAGAAGCCAATTTTTAGAAACTTTCTGGTGTATTTTACTCATTCCCAGTTTGTATTTAGAGCTTACATTCTATTTTTAGAATTTGGGGTTGTATCTGTCACTCACTGCAAACCCCTGGCTGTAAATTAAACTGGACTTTATGGACAACGTCCAGCGTTTGTGCTCTCGGACATCCTGTCATGCAGAACAGACAGTCATAACGGTCAATTTCACAAATGCTCTGCAGCCGTGAAATTTTCTAGAAACATTTCAAAGTAGTTCAAGCTTGTAAATGTAAATCCCCCCAACGTTGGCCCTGTTCAGACCTTGCACTTTATCTGTTTTGGGTGACACAGCTTCAGTGAATTTAACATCAGGTCCGGTTTAATTAGGTGAATATAATGCAACATTAACCCTGCTCAGATTGACAGCACGTTATAGCTTACAGTGACCACAGCGAGTCCAATGAGCTCTAAATCAGAAACTCACAAAGCAGTGTGGTTTTCACTCTGATTAAACCCCGAAACGTCCAGGTTATGACTGCTGCTTGAGTGGGGTCATGTCAGTTCAGTAGGAGGTCCAACACTGAGGCTCTGGACAGATTGTGTTCAGACTACCAAACGTATGTGGATGAAAAAAGGTCTGAGGGAAAACCTTTTCAGTGTATTGAGAGGGGTGCAGACCGTTTTGATATATAAACTGTGTAAGAATTGTGGGAGTGAGAAAGAAAAGGTGGCTCAGAAGTTAAAGTGTGACATCATCGCACTACAAGTTGATGATTCTGTGGCAAAACTTAACTTGGTGGTAAGTAAACAAACGCAATTGTCACAGAATATCAAATATTTGACGTCTATTTAAACTTTGAATTGCGTTTCCAATGTGAAGTATGCAATACGCCGGGTTTTCCCCACTTTTTTTCACCAAAACTATTTTTTTCTACAACTTTTTACAGATTTTATTTACGCCTTACAGTGTGCTGCTACCAAGAGTCAGCACCATGTTCCATAACAAGCCACATGTTTCGAGGTATTATTTGTACGCGTTTTTCTAAAAATGCAGGAGAAGTAGTGGATCAGGAGTTGTGTTGGAAATAGAACGGGAATAGTAATAAGCTTGCTTCGACGCGTACGAACTGACAGCTTTAAAAAGATAGCGTGAAATCTTGCATGAAGACTTACTTTGACCAACATAACTATTTTTTCTGCAGATCCTCCATATATTCTTCTGTGTGTATGTGTACAAAAACTGCTCTCAGTAGTCACCCCCTGCAGGAGCTGTCATGACCGAGTACTCCAGAAGTGCTGCACAATGCATCACGTCTAATTCACTTTTGACACATGCGGGCTCAAACACTGGTGATGCATTAGGGTGTGATTCATTGTGAATTCCACCTTGAAGAGATCCTGGTGCCAACCCGCATTATTCAAAGGCTGAAGAAGTGTTCTGCTGCTCAGCAGGAGCAAGATGTAGTTTGATGTAAATACACTTTGATGCACATGAGAAGCCGTCCTGACAGCTGACTCAGAAAATACTTGGAGAAAGCACGTAAGGAACTTGAAAAATAAAGACAAATAGATGGGGGGGATGGTGAGATCATGTCCTGCTGAAATGACAGGGCGTATAAATCGAAATCATAATGAAACCGAGCTTGTGGACGAAAAGTGGGTCTACGTCCAGCAGAGCGTGGAGGATGAAGAATTTAATGGTTTCCAGGGGAAAAAGAATGCAAATCGTTACCAAATAAAAACCTCATGCTTCCCCATACTGTTCCAAGCTTGCTGAAGAAACTGCCAGGTGCTAAAAATCTGACAAAACAAGAGTTTTGTTTTGGTGAAGTTTGGCAGAAGAGGAGCCACACCTTTTGGAGCTAAATATGTTTCTGTCTCAGGTAAACTTGTAGTTTTGTTTTTTCTCCCCTACAGTAAGAATTCAAAATGCTTGCATTTCAGATGCCTCCAAGGCTTCACTGGTTCAGGTGTGAATAACCAAATATGGTTGCAGCCATATTATGAAATCAGTGTGAAAAAGAGACAATTACAAAAAAAATACCATTAGATGTTCTGCCCTTTAAAGTACGACCATAGTTCAGTTTTCCTCCATCTCCAGTTTTGGTTACAAACTACCAAAACTTTGTTGCTCCAAGAGTCAATTGCAAATTTACAAACATTTTCACACTAAAAGCCTGAACATATTATATTTATTTTTATATATTATATT
>JAOXNZ010000038.1:23449218-23467001 GCA_028566095.1 Kryptolebias brasiliensis
TGGAGTATCACCTTTCTCTGTCATATATTTGCATGCATGGGAGAATTATGCAAACAACAGGTGAAAAACCTCAGGGAAACGGTTGGTTCTAATAAAAAGTTACGCACAATTAATGTCTCGGCAGTTGGAGAAAGCTTTTTTAACGACCTCAGTTTAGAGAAAGAGTTGAAGTCAAACAGGGCTGACGAGCTAATGGCTAGTCTGAGCTGAGCCAAGACCAAAGTGGACTGCTGCGGTCTTAAAACAAGTTTCAAAACAAATTCATAAAAAGTAAATGTTTCATAAGCCTTTGCACGGCTGTCGATTTCATATTACATGGTTATTCACAAGCAGCAGCAGCTAGCTGTAGCACTTCCAGGAGAATCATAATTAAATTATAATTCTGCTGGAATAAGAACAACAAAAAACTGATGGTGGGGTAATCGCTTTAACCGCTAAGAAATTTTGAAAATGCAGCAAAAAAAACAAAGCATGTCCGCTCAGATTGTAGCGGGCCTTCATTTAAAACATTTTAAATCTTCAAAATTTTATAGCAGTTTATGAAAACATTTATAAACATTTACTCTCCGCTAGTTTTGAATTACTCTGTTATTTTGGCTGTAATATTCTCAGTGTCCCAAGCTGCTACAGCTAGCTGCTCCTGCCACCTTTTCATTTCAACATAAATGACCACTTAATGCAAAACTGACTGCAATGTTAAGGTTGATAAGACTCTGTTCCCATAAACCAGTTGGAAGTTTTTAGTTTTATGACAGCAGCTATCCACTTTGGTCTCAGCTGCATTTGGACTAGATGACAGGTAAGATACTGTTTAGGTTTTCTACAGAACCACTTTTTTAAAAAATGGCTGAACAGCAGGTTTTGGTGTGAATGAATCAGTGATGACGCTCTTATTTCAAGGCAGAAAACAAAAATCTAAAACCATGTCCTTTTAAAATCACCGGCAGTGTGTAAATTCTGAAAAAAATAAAAGCAAACATACAACCGTTTTGCTGTAAAATGCCATTTTCTCCTCCAGAGAGAGTAAAAATAGACTGTGTTGGTGGATTCTGTCACTGAGAACGCACATCAGCTGAAGACGTAGTTCAGCGCTGAAGGACACATTCACAGCTGAAGACGAAAACGCGTCAGGGTTCAAAGCAGCGACAGTCGGTGGGCGTTGTTTTTCAAACCAGCAGGCCACCTTGTCGCCCACAAACGTACCAACAGCCTGTCAATCTGAAGGCTTTATTCATCTGCCCTCTTTTCCTTAAGAGACACTCCTGCGGGTGAAGAGCCATGAATAATGTAAAAACCCAAACCGCGGCGCCCTGACCACCGGACTCGTCACGCACCATTAAACCGAGAGCGGCCGGGCGGCGGGGCGTTTGCGCACGTTTTACCGTCTGAGTTCCTTTGTTTTCAGGTGAGTTTGTTTTGTATGTGTGGGAGGATCAAAAGACTGGAGGAATGAAAGTTTCCACAACGTGAGAACTTCTTATTGCCTGCAGAGCTGCAGGCCACGCAACGACTACAGAGTCAGACTGAACTGTATGAGCACGGGGGGAAAAAATTAAATAAATGGAGACTTTTTCTTTAGTTTCGCTGCAGGGAAAACTAAAACACATTTCTGTGTGAAACTAGAAATCCACAACTGAAACTGAAGTCACCAGTCACTACATTCTGTCTGCAGACCTAAAAAGAAAAAGACGAGTTTTTTCTGCTGAACTGAAAGTAATCTATATCTATATTTATATCTTAATCTTTCTAAATCTGTTAGCGTTTAAATATATAAATCTATATCAGAAAGATTTTACACCTAACCTGTAGAACTGACTCAGTTATCTGCATTTTTGAGTTGGCTGTGTATTAGCTGTGACAGCCATCTTAGATTAAGTCTGCGCCAAAAAAGGCACCCAGTTGTAGACGTGCATCTGATTATTCTTTAAGAGTTTCATTAAAATCCAACCACTGGTTCATGAGATATTTTGCTAACAGACTGTTTTAAACAGATGTTAGCGTTAATAGTACGTGTTGGGAATCACTCAGCTACTTCCACGCCAAATTTCAACTACAGTTAAGAGTCATCGTCCTTTGTTTGCTTTTGCTGAGGTCGATTAGCTGTGCCGGCCATCTTGAATCAGGCCGACTTTTAAAAACTTAAACGAGAGGAACGGAGTTTTGTAGAAGATCCAGTGTGGACGCTGCTTGAGGAATGATCTGGTAAAGTTACAGCAAGTAAAACAAAAGCTAAACGTAGCTACACTGTAGATAAAAACTAAAATTAGCAGGAAAGAAGCTAAAAGCAGCATAAGAAGATAAAAATAGAGTTAGTTTCAGAGAACAAGGTGTTTGGAAGAATTGAAGGGATCAATGAATTTCTATGGGGATTTTTTTGAAAATAAAGTTAAAATTCAAAAAGTATGAAAGTTACAAATACTAAAAATCATACCACAGTATTCCTGATCGAGCCGCTTGTTTTGATATATGAACGGTTAAGATCAAGTATGCAGATGCAGTTTGATAATTATAAACAGGAAAACAGTTGTAGACGTCCATCCAATGATTACTCTCTGAAAGAATGACTCAAATCTGTCCACTGGTTTGTGACATATTCTGCTAACAAGACAGGAAAACTCAACAAAAACATACAATTGTATAAAAATGCGGGTGATAAACACCTGATTCACTGACAGATCTGGAGGAGAAACAACTTTGTGTCAGTAAAACAGATGAAGGTAACACCTTGAGTTCATAACTGTTAGGTTGATAAAACCTCTAAACATTGCAAAATGTAAAAAGAAAAGTAGTTTTGTTTGGTACCGCCTCAAATAAAAAAAACAAACAAAAGAAACACTGAATAAAGAACCAGCAGCACCTAAATACCCCCTCCAAAAAGCCTTGAGTTTCCATTTGCGTCCATTGATGGATTTACAAAACTTTTCCAGCAAGTTTATCACTAAAGTTGGACCTTAATTTCAAAATACTGGCAGCATTCGTTGGTGTATTTTAACATCTATCCACTTATCTGTGACCCACGCTGGCAAAACGAGTCAGAAGGAGCTCAGGCTTCAGTGCAACACAAGTGAAATTATTGGGTTTTTTTGTTGTAATGGAGATTTGCGTAAAAATGAGCCCATAAAGACACCACCTAGTGATCCCGGTAAGTAAAAGAGCAAATAATCTACCTTTAGATCAGTTTTCTTCAGGAGTAATCCTTATGATTTCCTTTGAAACTGACCATTTTTCTGTAGCACTGGGAAATCCCTTCGTATAACAATGTCTTTGTGAAGCTTGGGGATTCCCTGTTTTGTTTTGTTTTTTTAAATATAGAGCTGGATTTCCTGATGACGTCACTCCAGATTAATAAAAGTCGTTTACAAAAAGACGATCTTTTAAACAAAACCAGCTTGTTGCCTGGTGATAAATCAACAAATATCAACAAACTACGGATCGTTTTGAAGCTTTTAAGACTGTCACGGTCACATTTAGGTGACACGTTGAGTCCATATTGGAACAGAAATTGTAAGTTATAATAAAAGTTGCCGAACCTGCAGCATTTATCTTACAGTGCACTTCACGTTTGACAAGTCAGACGCATCCGAAACATTAAATATTCCCTAAAATGTATCTTCCACAGGCAAACATCCTATCTGAACATTTAGAGTTCTCGCAGGGTTAAGAGGAACTAATCAGCTGTGACCTCCTGTCAAATAATAGAGCATAAACAAAGACCCTGAAACCACACACACACACACACCAACATGCTCATATAAGCATAAAAGGTTTGTCTCACAGCGTTTTTGATAAAGCAGCTTTAGTTTGTCGCCTTTTGATGTGCACAGCTGTGTAAAACTAAAAAAAAACAATTCCTTAAACAAATACAGTAGTACAACCCAGTGAAGAAAAACAAAAAGCTCCTACATATGGGATAATATCCACATAATGTGTCTGATTAAAAGTGGTTTTACTGAAAAAATAAACCTAAATGTTAACTGTCCTGCGTTCTCAGGACATCACTGGTTGTGTTATTGCTGATAAAAAGAAAACAAGTAAAACGTTTGATGGCATGCCAAAAAGCCTGATGACAATGGTCAGTTAGCAAGCCAGTTATTGAACCGATTGATTCATTAGTTGGCCTTTGCCGTTTTATTTAAATAAGCCGTCAGCCGAGCCGGTGCAAACTTGGCAAACCACCAAGCAGCTGAATCTGTGAGCTGTTCTGCTGCTGAGTAGACAGGAAAAATGTGGCAGCAGCTTGTGTGTTAGCTTTTAGAAAAACACGACTACTAGAGTGACTCTTCAGAGCCATCTAGTTTAGATATTAAAAATCATTATTATGGATGCAAAGTAAAGATATTTCCTCGCTGGGTGAACGACATTCCTGAGGGAGTTTCTTTCCAGAATGTCTCCCGACGTTCGGAGGAAGTTCTGAGTTTCCTTGCGTGAGTCGTAGAGGCGCAGCGTCGGTGCTTCACTTTTGAACACAATCAGAGAAACTGTGCAGCAAATTCTACCTCAAAATAGAGTTGTCGCTGGCGTCGTCTGCTTGCCTGGGTGTAAGAGCTGTTTTGACACCTGCACGTGAGCCTCCCTCTGACAGAAAAATCAAATCAGCTTTAAAGTCATTCAGCTGAACGAAACGCTCTATTCTGTCCAAACCCGGCAGAAAACAGATGGATAAACAAACAAGAGGCGAGCAGTGCAAGCAGCTTTGCATAATGTAAGAAGGTGAGGTAAGTTTGTAAAATGCGGGTGCACAGTCCAAAGACATGAAGGCTGCAGAACCTTGTGGTCCTTCTGTGTTCTGATGCTACAGAACCTCCTCCCTGATGGAAGCAGATCGAACAATTCGGGTTCAAACCTGCCCATCTTCATTTTAAGAGCGCGCTCCGGTGGATTAAATCTAACACAGCGAGTGCTATGTGGGAGGAAGCGGACAAAGAAATAATGTGCACAGCCTAGAAAGCGGCTCTGCAAAAACTAGCGGTGATTCTCAAAACGTTGGCTGTGCAGAAACACGACCGCACGGCTCGCTGGTCGCAAACACGAAGAATTCAGTGAAACTTTATCTGAAAATTCTTTTAATTTTGAGACACCAAGTAGTCCCCAACAGTCACACCCCCGTGAGATACAACCTTATGGCTATGGTCACACTGCCTGCCATGAAAAAATTCGTAATTGGGTCGCACTTGTCTACAGCCTGAACGTGACAAATTTTTTTTCATAACTGACCCAGGTCTTTTCAGTATGTGGTACTGAATCGGATACATATTCAATGTTTTTGAAAGAGCACAGTGTGAACGTTCATGTTGGATGAAAAGATGGAGGTCCCTCGCATCAAAGTTCCGTCCGTCACTCTTTACTCCGACTCTTTATCCACACGTCTTTGCACAGAGACAAAAAAAAAAAGCTCATTGTTAACATTTGTGCGCTTTCTTTCATCTTCTTTTATCTTTTACCATTTGGATGTCAAGTCGACCCCGACTGGACAGCAACTTCAAAGTCAACGCACACACGCTAACATGGGGGTCATTTCAGGGACTGGAGATTGTGAGGGAGGTCGCATTTAAAATGTAATGAGAACGACAACGCAAAAAACTGGATTTGAGCATTAAGACCCGCAATGTGAACGTATCCTATGCCTCCAATCACCTGTAGCTTAGTCAGGAAAAGTTTGAGCTAAATGAGTAAAGACCTCAGTACCCATGAACTCCAACATTCTTCACTCTGACTTTGGAATGAGAAAATCCCTCTCTATGGGCAGAAGGGGCGGTAGGGGCTCGTCCTGTAACCGGAGGGTTGCTGGTTCAAACCCTGGCTCTGTCCTTCGGCAAGACACTCACCTGCCTTGCCTCCTGGTGGTGGTCTGAGGGTTCGGTGGCGCCGGTGTAATGGCAGCCTCACTTCTGTCAGTCTGCCCCAGGGCAGCTGTGGCTACAAAGCAGCTCACCACCATCAGTGTATAAATGTGTGGATGAATAGGTGAATGACTGATTGTAGTGTGAATCGCTTTGAGGTCCATAGACTAGATGAAGGGCTATACAAGTCCAGGCCATTTACCATCTGAGGCTGTATTAGGCAAACCAGCTTTAATAAACATCCATATGTTGACCTCTGATGGCTCAATACAAGTTTATTCTTTTATGAAAGCATTTCACTAAACTTTCTCCAGGAAAGACCAAATGCAGTCCCAGCAAACAACTGGTAAAGCAAGACCTGAACAAGAAAAGGCACCACAAACCCGTGGAGCCACCTGAGATCTCTACAAAGGCAGAGAAGACATAGATGGCTAATTTCAGCCCACTATTTAATTCTTCTTCTGTATCTTCAGGTTTCAATAAAAACTTAACAGCAACAAACAAACATGGGCAAAAAACAAACAAAAAACACCCACTATCGACCGCCTTTTAGTGGCAGGCAGACCATAAATTTCTTAAGATTGGCATCATTCATAGGAAGAAACTGGATGAGCATTAGATACTAATGCTTAATTAACGTTACATTTTATCCACTAACCTCCAATGTGCTGCAGAGGCAAAAGGGCAGGTTCCACAAAGGAGAGATCCACTTCCAAAATGGCCCCTCAAACTACTACATCTGGGACCGCCATCCAAACATGGCTCCACTGGAACAATCTGTGGACCGGGGATCGGCCCGCGTGGCCATCTGAAGATCCACAAGTGACCAGATCCACCAATCAGCGATATATCACAAGTATTACTTTGACTCAAACAACAACTTTGACCTGTAAAGTCAAAGAATCAACATATTTATCCCAATTTATAGTAAAGATGTGATTATTTGCACTAAAGTCAGTAAAGATCCTTCTTTCAGGGATCATGCTGCCAGAACAGATAACTGCTGAGAAGATGTTTTGTTTGAATTACACTCAGCTGTGTGTCAGCAGCACATTTGCCATTTTTCATAACTTCAAATTAAATAGTGATTCACAGCCATCCATAACAAGACAAGTCTGTTTAATAACGCAGCAGAGAAAAACAAATAGTTGTTGTGGGGGTACATTAAAACAAGGTGAAGCTACTTCTTCAAAAAACGCATAAAAATTTGATGCCTATCACACTAAATAAATAGGCCACATAACAGGAAGCGCAGTGTTTGATTTTGGTTTGTACAGCAGGGAGAAGCGAGGGGACAGGGGGACGGGGGACGGAAAAATGGGGGAGGACTGCAAACGGTGAAAAGTGAGAAGCGATGGAGCTGCTTCAGTCTGCTCCCCTGAAGCAACGAATGCGTTTTTCTTACAGAAAAATCAACTTGGCACACGGCGTTACAGCAGAATACCGTGTCTCCGCATTAACAATGCATCGTTTTTAACCGCGAGCGGAGAGAAAGACCGCGCCGCAGCAACAACCTCTCATGCTTCCGCAGTAAACATCAGTCAATCATAAAAAGATTAGACTTTTGTTTGTTCAATAGCTCATTGATTTTATGTCCTAAATAAAAACATTCACATGTGGTGGGCATTTCCCCCATGATATTTACCGTAACGTATTGGATTCTTAATCAACCATGTCGTAAATTAATCAATACCAACAGACTAGCATAAGTTGTTTTGCATTTCCCCGCTCCTCTCAAGTGCCAAATTATTTAAAAAAATAAATGAAAAACTTATGAGGCCACAAACATTTGACATCAATGGTTTTTTTAAATTTATTTATTTCCTTTGTCCTTCCTTAAAGCTGTTTTAGATCCGGAAGTCTTAATTAGCTCAGAAAAAGACATTAAAAGTTGAGCATTGATTAGCCTGTCTGCAAACCTGTGCGTTTCTCAGCAGTTTACACAAGGTTTCTGTCCATTTTTGTCTTAAAAAAACGAGACAATAGTTGGGCTTTATTTAGCTCATCTGGTGTGGCATAAATGTAACCCAAAGTCAAGCTTTTAAGCAGCTGGGCTTTCTGTCGTAATTCAGATTTAGCCCCTAGAAATGTTAAAATCTGGACTCTACACCACCTTAAATTGTTCAGAGCCAGCCAAAGAAGAGTTGAAATTGAGTTTTCCCTTACAGGAAAACATGAACTTAATTTTTTTTTTTGATCACTCCTATGTGATCAATTGAAAGTGTTTCAAAATCACACGAGGAGCATGTGCAAAAACATGTAATTTGTTGAGTTAACATGTTAAAAAGGAGATTTTACAAACGTGAAATTAATTTAGTTTTTCCCTGTAAGAGTTGTTTAACCTTATAAATGTTATATGTGATGACAGCAAAGCAAGGTCGACAGCAACAGAGATGACAAACATTTTGTACGCACTGATTCACCATTTGGGTACAAAATGGTTACCACTTCATACCCATGCACATGTCCCTGTGACCCTACACGGGATCAAGCTGTGCTTTATTTCATAGTCAACATTAGACACATCAGAATAAAAATGTACCGTTACCATAACAGTGATTAACCCAAAGTTTTCTAAGTAAATGTTGCCACAAAGCAAGCCTGGAGCAGCCAGGATCCTCACAAAATTGGTACAAAGTGATTAAAAGGTGGGAACAAAATGAACTAAAGTGGGCACAAATGGACCTGTGGCGCACAACTTATTGTCATAAATCTCAATTTGCAAAGTCTTTTATGGCTAAATGAAATTTAATTTCTGACATTTTTATTGTGCTGAATAGTGACAATGACGGCCTAACCTGAATTAGTCAAGAAAAATTTATACATCAATGGACGTTTTCTGTACTGTGGATAAGATTGCTTTTCATCTTTCTCTTTTAAACCAAATTTACAGGAAGCAAAGCCATCTTTACAACAAAATGTTTCTGAGAGGGAAGACTTGTAATAGTAGATGAAGCTCAGTGTTATTGAAACATTTAGACAATAAACAAGTCTGGATATCAGCTGCCAGAGGCCTTCAAAAGGCAGATGTTTTGCTCAATGGGGAAACGTGTCTAAACCAATGGGAGCTTTGACGAGGTACAAATGAAACGTTGAATCCCAAAGAGGAGAATGAGTGCCAAATTCTTTAAGCACACCGTTTTTATGAGCCTCCTGTTCCCTGCGCGCATGCTAAACGACCTAAATAAAAACCATTTAGGGCTTTTATTCAATCTAACTTTATGAACATACTGACCATTTTTATTGCCCTGGTAGTAAGCTGAGCGGGCAGTGAGAAAACTACAGTCAGCACCTATAAATACTAGGGGCCAAGCAGGAGTGGATGCCGCTCAGGTCCGTGGAGGATACTTAAGGATCTCAGCCAATTAAAATATACAGCTAAGTGGGGCAGGTGGTCATGAATAATGCTGCAAACTGGTGCATTTCCTGGCGGTTGACGTGGGTTTTCCACCTGTGTTTATCAGCAGTCCTCAATCTGTTGGATCAAAGCTGAGAGTAGAGTCCAACTATCAGAGTAAAGGGACTCTTACTTCCTGTAGTTTCTCTCAGAAAGAAGCAATAAGCAGCATCATTATCAGTTACTTGACTCAGAACAATTAGATTCATTCCCAACACGTACTCTGAGCTTTAACAGATCTCGCAAGATTGTTTTTTTTTTCTTCTGGAATGCAAAGTAGCATTCAAGCAATACTACTTTCTTTACCGTGTTTTGTTTTTAAGCCATGAGAGAAAAAGAAATCCAGGTGGTAAACTCGCTGCACATCAGGTCAGCAGGTGGTTCTTTAATGTGGCCAAGGGTGCGAATGTGTTAAGACTGCTTAAACAATGTGGATAAACGTGCTTCCACTTCTGATTGCAGCCTGAGCAATCGGATCTGAACGTGTTCTCGAGCTGTCCAGAGTGCAATCACATCCGTATCCTGAGATTACCCAGGATGTGTGATCGTGACAGGTATGAATGGAGCCCTCACAATGGGATTTGAAAGCAAACGATTTCTGCAGAAACACTCCGCGAAATTGTCCGGCAGTTCTCTCAGTACTCTGGCTCGTGTCCATCTGGGCCGAAGCTCCCCTCCGCAGAGTCATCAGAGAACTGCTGCAGGAAGCATGAGTCAGAAAGTCCGAGGTGTAAAGAGTGGACATGAGTGGAGACAGGACAGTGCCCGAAGGTGCTTCTCTGTTACTAACCACCACATCAGACAGGAAGCTCTCCACTCACGCAGACTGAGGCCAAGCTGACATACAGCCAGTAACCAAGGAGACAGTAGATGCTCTGACACCCGACCTGAGCTGCCTGTCACTCAGCAGAAGAAATTGGATGGTACTGAAGGCAGAGGGGGAAGTAATAACAATAAACACAATCCTCTCAGTGCCTCCACTACCATCTGGGTGAGAGTGAGCTGCAGAAAGACACTATATGGAGAAACTAAAGAGGGCGGTCTAAGGCGAGCCAGAACCAGTCCATCCAAAACCTTCAGTCACCTAACATCTGTTAAAGCCAGATGAGATGGTTTTCTTAGCTCCAGAGCTGAACAAGACCTTTTTAAGGCATTAGATTCACGTTTAAAATTAATTAAATAACGACGGATTAAAAGGACAAGTCTGAAAGCAGATCAATATTCAGGAGTGTGTTTGTGTGTCTGTTACCAAAATATCTAATGAGCCACTGGACAAGTTTAATGAAACTTTGAGGATATAATCACTGGATGTGACTCTACAACCAATCCAGTTTTGGAGTGAATCCAGTTCAAGATGGATGCAACGGCAAATCAACACAAAATTTGGCTATAACTCAGTCAATTTTACATACACAGTAGTAGCTGAGTCAGTGACAACACATACTCTAAACACAAATCTCGTGATATTGCATGAGATTGTGCACATTTTCAAACTTTGACCACAACAACTAACTCATACTACTTTATCGATAAACAAGGAGGCCAGCCAAAGTGCTGTAAAATAAATTAAACACAAGATAAGGATAAAATACATAAATCTACAGAAGTACAACTAAGAAACAAAAATGCACAAAAGCACAATATGGTCAAAGTCATCTCACACGAGGTCAAAGGTCAGGGAGTAAGAGTGTGTTTTTAAACGAGTTTTAGAAACAGCAAGTGAGGGAGCCTGCCTAACGAGCTGTGGTAAAACCATCCCAGAGTTTCAGAGCCGCAGCAGAAAAAGCTCCATCACCTCTGAGGTCGCGTCTCGTCCCTGGATCTGATCTGCTGACCTCAGAGACGACGGCTGCAGCAGCTCAGAGAGACAAGAGTGTGCAGAGCTGATAGGAGATGTAAAAACATACGAAAGATTTTCCAAATTAACTCAGAAGTGGATCGTGAGCCAGCGAAGGGAAGCCAAAAACCGGGGAAACGTGTTCTCCTTTGCATGTACCGGTTAAAAACCAAGCAGCGGCCTTTTTGAACCAGATGCAGTTGAGCAACAGAGGCCTAAATCAAATAAGCACATTGCAATGATCAAACTGAGATATTATAAAAGCAAGTATTACTTTCAGGATTTCTTTGCCAACAGACAAACTGAGGTAATGAAACCCATTCTGTCTCAAAGATCAGCTTAAAAACTAATGAACAGATTTGGATGAAATGTTCAGGAAATGTTGGGTTTTTCATAAAAAACAATGGATTACATTTCAATAGTGATCCAGATTATGATCTGGATTGCACTGTTTTTAATCCCGCTGTGGCCTCGGTGGAGGTTTGCGCTGTCTGAGTGCTCCTAGTTTTTAGAGAGTCGCCTCAGCTGAAAGAAGCAGGATTTGACAATTACGTTCACATGACTTTAGTTTTCACTTCCAGACTGATCATTTTCTATCACAAATACTACATGACTACAACTCCATGAAAGGTGCAGATGATATGCATTCCTTCAAGGAAGGCAAGGCCTTTATTTGACCAAAAAAATTAACTGAAAGTATTATATTTACACCAAAGTTCATGTATTATTTACATGATTATCATCCATTTTATGAACAAGATCCCAGACTGAAGCTTGAAGCCATAATAGCTGTCAAAATAAGCAATTTTTCAATGTTTTTATTATATATGTGTATCATCTATGATTAAAACAAAAACCTAAATATGCATCAATCACTACCAAAAGTCTACCAAATAACGTAACAAACGAGTCACGTTTCGTTGCCAACAACGACTCATTTGTTTACATTCGAACACGGAGTTCACTTCAGACAGTCTGACGGATATCGAGTTGGTAAAAGGTGAAGAAGTTCTTCTTCTGAAGAGAAACTGCGACTAAAAGCAGCGACGGCGAGAGGCGACAGGAGAGTCATTCTGGGAAGGAAATCGAGCGGCGGAGAGCGTTGAAGCAGAAGTTGGCGCTAAAATCAGATGAAATGATCTGAGCTGAAATATTCTGAACTCTATCGGGAGAATTTTCGTAACTGATCGCCAAATTTAGTTGTAAACAAAAGCGATATACTTTGTTTTTTTTACAAAAACCCTGATGAGTTTGAGTTAAATTAGCCCTCGAATAATCATGTAATGAGGGAGTAACTGTGTTAGAAGCATAAAGACCACTGAGAAGTTCTGTATTTTGACACTTATTATGACTGCAAAGGATTAAAACCAATCATGGGTGGACTTTGTGTCTAGTTGTCATTACTGACAAGTTCCTGGGTTTGCGTCCTATACGGCCAAAAGAGTCAGATTACTAACATTACTAATAATATAAATGTAGAACTAATTTAAAGCATTGGTGCAGACAATGGGATTATTTTAGCAGAATATAATCTGTGTGTGAAAAAAAGAAAAAAATGAAATTCTCACTAAACTACTGACCTCCCTGCAGATATTAGCTTGTTCTATTCAGGAGCTCTTAGGTGGGTTTTTTTTTAAATTATTATTATTTGGTCACAATTTCTACCTTGTTCACCTGTAAAAATGCACTTTTTACACATTTTGGTCAGTGGAGGACTTTTTAGTGAAAATGTTTCCTCTCTGATCCTGTTCACACCGTCCGGGGAAGTCAAAGACCTCCACCCGCCTCCCGAGGGCCTCCACCCGCCTCCCGAGGACCTCCACCCGCCTCCCGAGGACCTCCACCCGCCTCCCGAGTACCTGCTCATCCAGTCAAACCGCCTCTTCAGAGTCCAGCGGCGCTGCTCTGTCTTGCGAGCAGCTATCCCACTCGAAACACGCAGCTGTTTTTCATGCCTTCAGTGTTCAGCTGTGCAGAAAATTAACTCCAGGAGCTATAGCAGAAACCACGCAAGTGGATTTACATAGTCTCTCCGCAAAGATCTTCCATCTCCCTCCCTCCTTCGTCTCCTAAACACCCTGGAACATCCATCAGCAGCACTCACTACCATTTCCAGGTCTTCGCGTCTCCGTTTCCTCACACAGAGCGCAGCAGCTAAATACTTCCAACACCTGCTCTCTAAATGTCATTGATTTGTTTCATAACTCAAAGAGCTGGCAGCTCGTTTCATATTAGCTTGAATCAAAATGATTTATTTACTGCATTGGTGTGAAGATAATGAGCCAAAATGTGAATCCTCAAATGATTTTTATGGCTTTTAAGTGTCTTTTGCTGTCGACTGGTAGCCTAAAAAGGTACTTGAACAACCGGCAGCGTATTAATTAAAAATGAGTTTAGTAATAAAAAAAATGAGCAACAGGAAAAGATTCAACAAGGTACACCAACACAGAGATCAGGATCAGAACAGAAAGTGATGTCCGGTCGTCAGCAATGGCAGAGTAAACACACACGTATAAAGTGCACAAGTCAACGCACCCACAAACAGCACAAACTGGGGTTTTTTATGCTGCTGTCAGCCGTCTTCAACCACCTTGCCTCCTCCTCCATAAACACTCCTGGCAGTGGCTGGTCTGAGACGACGTGGGAGGACAGGAGATGTCGAAACAGATGGGTTCTGGCGCCGGCCGAAAAACCCAGAGCCTGACAGTAATGGGCCTGAAGAGAAACAGGAAGGGACAGCCCCATATGGGACTAATATCGCACAACTAGCCTGCAGCTACACAGATTTATAAACAAATAATAAAATGCCTCCAGGCCTAAACACAGTGAGGCTAAATAAACTTCTGATCTGATTTACATCAAAGTTTTGATTGGTTTTAACAGGACTTCTGTAATCTGAATGCGTTTCTACCTCTGATCCACACGAACATTTAATTATTCTGTAAAAATTCCATCTATAAAAGTTGGTCGTGGTACCCTTAAACTAGTATCTCATCAGGCTGCGACAGATGGAGACTAGCTGACAACTCAAAATATGAGAGAAGTTCAAGAAAATCTGCAAATATTCTGTTGCAAACTTACTGAATACTGAATGTTTGTGACCAAATGACCAGAGAGCCGTGCAGCTGCGTTCTGTGCAGCCGGCTTTTGAAAAAATGCAGCCTATTCAGGTGTCCATGGCAAGTCTGATAGATGCAAAACTGCACACTCGCACATTACTTTGTTGCCCACATCGTACCCATCTCTGCCCGTTTTGTACCCACTACGACAGCTGCCCCAACAGCTAGGATTTAATCTACTGGAGTATACTTTTGAAATGTAGATAGACGAATTTGGTCTAAATATTTTCTTAATCATTTATCACCATTGTGGTTTTTAGACCTGAGCATCTTTTGCAGGTGTCAAAATACAGCGCTGCGTTTTTGAGACGGGCTGGAGACACCGGCAACAAAATAAAAGTGGGTTTGAGACGGGTCAGAGATGCCTGCAACAAAACTCAGACAAGTTTGGAACGCTGACGACAAAACAGAGATGGGTTTGTTAACTTGACAAAATCCAGAGCATCCGTGAACGTTTCAAGACATTTTAGAGACTCCCTCATGAACCAACAGTCACAACCCAGTGAGATCCTACCTAAATCAGATGTCTGACCCACCTCTGATTCTGATAAGGAGCAGCAGTGGTTGTATTTACGGGCGACTCGCTAAAGCTGATCCCAGCACCGTACGGACAAAACACATTTTAGTTGCTTGTACCCAGAATCGCATTCTTCTTTCCATGATCTGGATCTGATGACTATAGGTGAGGGTTGGAACAAAGAAGGACCAGTAAATCGAGAGCTTTGCCTTTCGGCTCAGCTCCTTTTTCACCACGACAGACCGGAACAACGCTCTCGGTGCTGGAAACATCTCCTCCACTAGAGGCACCCCGACCACCAACAATTAAACGGTAAATAATCGTTTTTTACAACAATTTTTGAAAAAAAGGGGGGAATTTCATTTATTGGTTTAATGATTTTTGCCCTTGCAAATCACAAATGCATCCATAAACATATGCACCAATGTGCATTTTTAAAGAAAAAAACAAAAACAAAAAAAAGGTATTTAACATTTTTACAGCCTTGAGTTTGCAGTCGATACCAGTTTTTAGTCTTTAATATGAAACTCCTACTTACTACACATTTCTGAGTGAGATTAAGTTGTTCAGAGATAATTACAGGCTATAAAAAGAATTAAAAAAATAGGACTTGCTTTCTTTCCAACAACTGCCAAGTCTTCATTCTATGACAAGATTCAATCAAGAGAGGAAACTTAATAAACCAACACATAATTAGAAAACTGTTGAGGGACATTATAAGTCAGATTGCTTTGCCAACAACTAATATCCATTCAAAGTGTGTGTGTGTGTGTGTGTGGTGAAGCAGATGGGAAAAACCCTGGATAATCATCTAAACAGTGACATGAATCATGTTTGAGATTTGATAAATAAAGATATGATGAATTTTCTGAGTATCCCGTATATAAAAAAAAGAATAAATGTAAATATTGTTTACATTTAAACAATAGCTCTGATTGTGGCTCATAATTAGGACAATTAATAAGGAATTATTCATTTACTTCAAGGTTTGTGAATGTGTGATAAGGTTGGGATGAGAGTTGGGTCAAACTAAAACTTCTGCCCTGTCCGGGTGTTTTATCATCGTTAGGGTTTCACCAGGCGATAAAAATTAAAGCTGACAAAACCAAAGCACTGTTTTAATCTTTAACTCAAATCATCAAAAGGTGCAGACTTCTTTCTCTTCACAAAAACAGTGTTTTGAAACAGAAACGAACAACTCAGTTTATGCAAATTTAATACAATTCACATCCAGGAGTGTGTACTTAGTTTAAATCAGATCATTTCCCTGAAACTGCAAAACCATTAGAAAGAGTGGTGGAGATCCTTTTAGGCCTGTTACATGGCAGACATTTTACCTCGTTACTGTGTGAAAAAAGAATAAAACGCTGTCTGAATTTATTGTATTATAAAAGAAATAATGCTGCTGGTTCTCAGACGGGATGACCTTCCAAGATTTTATGGATTTATCATATAAAGTATACAAAGACATGAAGCAAGAAAGGTTAAATCTGTTCATGATGTGGAAGTAGTTTACCCATTTAGTAATAATTTTTATTTAAATGCAAATGTTGCCAATTAATAAATCTATTAACAGTTAAAAGTGTTGCTTTTTGAGTAAAACTAGAAATGACAGAAAAAGGCTATTTTTGTCCTGTTTTAGAGGTTCTGAGGGCAAAAATGTGAATAAAGGTTTTTATGATCATCAGACAAGAATGATGTCCAGTTTAACAAAGCTGCAAACCTATAAAGGCCCAAACGTACCGCACCATCTTAAATAATTAAATGAATCAATTATTACTTTTGGCAAAAAGGTGAAGATGATAGGTACTGATTTTGTCCATGTCTGTCAGCAAAATAACCCATGAACTACTGGATGAACTTTTATGAACTTTCAGGAAGTAATCATTGGATGTACAAACACAGCTGATTAAGATGGCTGCCACAGATCACTAATGTTAAAATAAATTCAATAAAATAGTCAAAATTGAGATGAAAGTGATGCCCGTGACAAAACAGACGAATCTGAGAAGCCTGAGACAGGCGTGAGACACGACAAAACTGAGACAGATCTGAGACACTCACGACAAAACTGTGACAGATCTGAGACACTCACGACAAAATTAAGACAGGTCTGAGAAGCCTGAGACTAAACTGAGACAGGCGTGAGACACGACAAAACTGAGACTGATCTGAGACACTAACGACAAAATTAAGACAGGTCTGAGAAGCCTGAGACTAAACTGAGACAGGACTGAGACTCGACAAAACTGAGACAGATCTGAGACGCTCACGACAAAATTAAGACAGGTCTGAGAAGCCTGAGACTAAACTGAGACAGGACTGAGACACGACAAAACTGAGACAGATATGAGACACTAACGACAAAATTAAGACAGGTCTGAGAAGCCTGAGACTAAACTGAGACAGGACTGAGACACAACAAAACTGACAGATCTGAGACAGGAGAAGACAGTGACACAACCAGAGTCAATTTTACACAAACTGGACTAAAATTCAGTGTGGTAGCAGCTGAGAGTCATCCCTAAAACACACTCTAAAGTGCTAACGAAGGCTGCTTGATTAGAATCACAATTCCATTATTAAACATAACGGCTCTTGAACGTACTGCTTAAAAACAAACAAACCAAAAGCTCAGCTGCATTTTCTGCTGTATGGAGGTTCTGAATTTCTTTTAGACAATTCATTTTGTCCGTGACGTCTCCTGAAAAGCTTATTCCAGCATTAAATCGCTTGAGGGAGAAAAATAGGCCCTTCGTTGCCTGAAAATCACTGTGATGTGGGAATGTGACAGTTTGATTTCTGTTTATGAAAATATTAGACTACTCACAAACTGTGAACATTTCAGATAACTTTGACACAGAGGATTTTTTTATTAGTATTATTTAAACTGACTGAGTTGTACAAATCTCCCCTTCAAGGAGAATTAAAGCTCGCTGTAGAGAAAAATATCTACAGCATCAACTCTGCCAGCGAATTCAATAAAAAATAAATTTTAAAAAGGTTGAAATTTGCCACAGATGAACTCTCCTAGATATGCATTCAAGGTTAATTTGTTATCCTTGGACTCAAA
>JAOXNZ010000038.1:23493363-23508431 GCA_028566095.1 Kryptolebias brasiliensis
TTCCAGTTCTGTCTCCTGTCTTTTTGTCAGTCCCACTGTCTCCAAACCATACAACATAGCTGGTCTCACCACTGTCTGTAAACCTTTCCTTTGACCTTTGCTGCCACAAATCACTCCTGAAACTTTTCTCCATCCACTCCATCCAGCCTGGACTCTCTTCTTCCCCACACTCCCTGTTTTCCTGGACAGTCGACCGTAAGTTCTTGAAGCCACTTCCAGTTCTGTCTTTTTGTCTCCAAACCAAACATAGCTGCTCTCACCACTGTTTTGTAAACAAAAAAACAATTTAAAGAGCAGCTTGAACACAGCTAATGAGGTGTCAAACGCATAATGACGTGGATTTAATAATGTATTTGTATTCAGTACAAATACTCAGTAGCAGCTGAAAACTAATCAGGACGTCCCCAAACTGGCCTAATGTCCATTAAAGTCATTCCTAAACACACATATTTGGTAATTAAGGCAGGCAGGATTTCAAAGTCTTCCCAATTTTCTGTTAAAGTTGTTCCCCTTTTTTTTAGACACAATCTTGCCACAGACTGGTGAACCCCTGCCCATCTTTATTTCTCTTTTTACACCCAGTCCTCCTACTGACCTGTTGCTGAATAACCTAATTAGTTTGCTAAATGCTCGACCATCTGTTTATTATTTGTACCACTCACTCCACCAGCCTTTTGTTGTCCCTGGCCCAACACAGAGATGTGTTGCGGAAATAAAAAAATTTTTCTTGAAATTGTGCAATATTAATTTCAACTTTTCACATAGTAAACATCAAACTGAGAATAAAACATGGGTTTATGAGATTCACCAATCATTGCATTATGTTTTTATTTACATTTTACACAACGTCTCAACTTTCTTTGGATTCGGGGGTTGTAAAAGGACACCATTACAGGAGGCAGTGAGCTTTATTTAGGATTCTTAAAAAGGGGAAATAAAAAGTAATAGCGTGCATCTATAGGCATTTCCTGTCTGTCCACCAGACAGGAATTCAGCTTAAATTTCCACCTGAGGTGAAGCTCTGGTGGTCTCATCCAGGCCCTAATAAAATCAGATTGCTGTCGCACTAAAAGCACTCGAGGGACTAACAGAAACAGTCATTTCCTGTCTGCTGGAAGAAGTGACCAGAAATGTAGGGATTCAGCCCATTGACCGGATATTAATGGCTGCTTCCGCTGATTTAGTGCTGAAGAGTCGGGGAGAAGGATTGGGGACACCTTCGCTGTGAACTCAAGCATTTGGTGGCTTCATTGCAAAGGAATTAAGCTGCTGCAGTGTCATTCTGGTTGGTCTAATGGAAGCCAAGTGCACCAACCAAACGGGAATATAAATGGACAAAAAATATATGATTTTTGACTTTTAGAAAGGTGGTGACTCTGCACTGAAATATTAGTCTTGCAGGAGGTGGTGGCACCAAAAATATAAAACTAAAACAAAAGCAGACAGATGAATGTTCAACAAGCTGTTGTCACGCACTGCCCGACGCGAGGCTGACTTTAGGGTTATAATAAGACCTCCTCTCGTTGTTTCTTTAGCAATTTTCCAGTCCGTCTTCATCATTAAGCATTCAAAGCCAGTAAACATTTCAATATTCATCACAACAGCGTGCCACAACAAAAAGCCAGCCGATATTGGGTCCCCACCCACATAATTAAAGCAATTCATAAATATTTCACAATATAATTACAGTGACAAACTGAGCTAAGGCTTCAAAAAAAGAAAAGAAAAGTTGATTTGCTGAAAGGGATGGACGACGTGGATAAAAACCAACCATAAGATTACCAAAGTGGGCAGAAATAACATGTAAAACTGTGGTTTCTAAAGGAAAAAAACTCTTTCTTCAGCCTTCCATATTCTCAATATGGGTTTGTTTCTCAGTCTCTTAATCCAGAAGTTCGTTCTCAAACATTCTTCATTCTTTCATTTAAGTAAAAAAATCTTCTATAATGTAGAAACACTTAATGATGGAGAATTTTGTCTTTTCTTTTGGCTCAAAGTCGATTTTTTTGTGTGTGTTTGTTTTCTGCCATTTTATGTGAAAGCTGTAATTTTTGTTTGGTAAATGTTTGGAGATGGTAGAATGAGCCTCCACAAACTATTCATCTCTAAAGAAAAATAAATATATATTTAGCAGGAAACTAGCCAGCAGAAGAAGCTGTTGGCCAAAGAACGGCTGGCCAGTAGAACAATTAGCTGCAAAGTGTCTTGCTCAAGAGGCACAAAGAAAATGATCAGTCGTCTTCCTGTTATACGAAGAACGTCCTCGACTCTGTGATGAGAGAGCGACCAGGAGTTGGGACCGAAAGACGGCGGACAGCAGCTCATTTTTAACGGTTTTCATAGCAACTCGCCTCAAAGCTTAGAGAAGGGATGGGTCGTAATTGTCAAATCTTTAACGCAACGGTTTGCGTGACCATCGTACCAGAGAGGCGACCCACCAGCACCTGGTACAAACAAGCTGCGCCAAGATGGTCGTCACCTGAGGCGCTCTTCTTGGCGCGGCACCAACTGGCCGAGGTCGAAGTGATTTAATGGTCATGTGGGCAGACGTTCACAGACCCATCAGCGTTTGTCCTGCCTTTTAGTCACCAACATTTAGAAAAGAGCACAGGAATAAACCAAAATATAATAAAAAATAGTCACAAAATGCTTTGCTATCTGAAATAAGGGCTTTTTCTTGTTGTTTCAAATACAAATTGACGAAAAATTGCAAATGTCCAAGCGTATTCAAAATGAGAATTAGCATTTAAGAACAAAAGGACAAAAAAAACACCCGAAGAGGTTTTTTTTTGTTTGACCGTCGCCTTTAAAAAGGTACAACCAACAGCAAAATCTGAAATAAAAGTTGTGTTGGAACAGATTATTTCAGTCTGTAAACATTAACGACTCATTTTAGGACGTTTTCAGACGTAGCAAGCCTTAATTAAAGAAACAAGAGTTGACTTCAGCCAAATAAATGCTCTGAAGCACAAAAGTTATTTTTGTGTTACTCAAAACGCCTAATATTAGAGTAAAATAAGTAAAAGTACCACATATCGCCCACAGCACTGCGCACCAAAGTTCTAAACAAAGATGTGACGCGATCAGTTAGCGTTTGGATGGGTCGGGGGGGGGGTGACCCTCAGCTGCTACGACACCAAACTTCAGCTCAAAATCTGTAAAATAAGAGTTTAATTCAAATCTGTCCACTGGTTTATGGATTAAAAGGCACACAGTGTCAAACGTGAGTCGTCTAGGTGGATCCAAATACCTAATTAGAGCAAGGTTACGATGTTTTTACAGCGTCTCCTACAAAATCTATGGCTGCAGCCAAAATCTGTGGAACAACGGCAACCGTCCGGTGTGTTAAAAATCCAGCCAGACGAAAATCCTAAAACAAAAAGAACGAGATCGTGTTCGCTCCTTTTTGACATTAGGGAGCTGCCATTTGTTCTACAAAAACATTTTCCAAATAAAAGCACATAAAGGGAACAGATTTGCATGCAGGGAGAGCTGTAGTGTGGGTAAACCCAGCAGGAAGTGGAGTTAAAAGTGGAGCAATTAGTCTGCAATATTTGTGAAACATTAAGTAAAAAAAACTAAATGAAAATAAGTGCTCCGAGTTACTTTTAAACTCTGATTTTGAAGTGTAACGCAAAAAGATTCTCATTTAAATTCATTTTAACAAACGAAAGAACTGGAAAATGTTGTTAAATGGTTGTTTTATAATTGCCTTTGAGAAATATTACATTTTCAGCTGCGGGCAAAAAATAAATTTCAAGTAGAAAAATTAGCATTTTCTGTGAAAGTTCAGCGTGAATGCTAAGTTTGCTGAAATGTGTTTAAGCAGCTGAAACTAGGCTGGTAAAGCTAAAACCACCAGAACTAATGCAAAGACTGAAAAATGACAGCTAACAGCTAAAATCATCATAAGTAGCTAAAAACTCTAAATTAGGCCAGTAAGCTGAACAAGATCTCAAAGTTTAAGGACTTTAAGAGATCAATGTATTTGAGGAAAAAGGTAAAATATATAAACTAAAAGTCGTAGCTTTGCTGTCCTGAATGAGCTGAATGTTTTGAACACGAATGGCTGAAAAAGCTGAAATATTTAATAGAATAAACTATAAACAGGAAAACAGTGGATATATAAGCTGAATGGTTCTGATTTCATTTTAAACAAATGAACTGAAAAGTTGTTAAATTAATCTTTTATTTCAACCCAGAAAACTCCAAGCAGTAAAATCATTGCAATACCAATGTTTTGTTTCTTAAAAAATCTAAATATTATAATCCCTAGTTTAAGTTATTAATGCTTTTCAAGCTAATCTGTAAAAACTACAAATATTCTCTGTCAGCAGCTAAAGTTCTCTTTGCAGGAACTAAGCCGAGGTCACCGCCTTACAGCCGCTGCATCCTTCAAACCACTTAAGTGCACCTTTTCCTTCGCGTTACAGCAAGATTTCTACAGGAGACAGAAAGTCTGGTGGACAAATTTATCCAGCAGACATGAAGTCTACACATGCACCAATAAACGAGGCAGCTGAGAAACGATTCCCTCTGAAACCTGAACAAAGTGCTTTGGTAAATTATTAGGCTTTCAGTGGGCGCAGAAAAAAAATGACAACTTATCAATTTGTTTGGTGGTCTTGGTAAGCATTTTGTGCATCCTAAGGTTTGTGTTGAGCTTTCATTCCTTTCATAAAAACCTTTCGTTCAGCAACATTCCCTGCAGCCCGCCGGACGATCAGCTGAAGGTTAATTGTCTCCATCTGCGGCGTTTCGTTCGGAGATGTTGAGAGGCTGGAAGCGGCGAGGAAGGAGATAAATGTCACCTTTTTTTTTTTTCCTTTGGTTTTACCTGCGCCGCTTAAATGTCAGCCATTATGTAGCCTTTAAGTAATAAGATGCTCTCTTAACATTACAGGTTTGATGCTGCTCAGGGTGATTAGGTAAAGGAAGAGGATTTTGGACAGAAAGTCGGAGGTCAGGTCTAAAGACGCTCATTTTGTCTCCAAGGCCAAAACTGATAAGCTGTAGCAGCCATCTTGAATCTGGTTGACTCACAAAGTTAAATCAGCTGGAAATGTCCACCCAACGATTACTTCCTGAAAGTTTAAATAAAATCTGTTCAGTGGTTCACGAGATATTTTGCTAAATTGTACAAACAGACTCGACCAAAACCATTAAAAACATTAAATAAAACTCCTGATTTGTTCCGAGTCCTGCTGGGAAACTTTCCCTCAATGTGCGCAGCTCGTCCGTTCGTCCTGCCCGGATTACTTGTTATTTTCTTTTATTTTTAAATTCTTATGATGAGGCTCTGAGCGCAGTAAGACTCGTCAGCTTGACAGACGATTCAGTCGAAATTAATTTATTCTTAATGGACTTTATTTAAATTAGCGTGGAAGAAATGAATATTTTAAACGAAACACACAAAAAATATGGTGCTTCAGACAGACAAAAAGGTGAATAATGCACATGCAAATAATGTAATCTGTCCCTGGTTGATGAACAAACCACCATTTAATCAACAATTCCTCAGTGAAATCCGGAGCTCTGGGCAGCAGAGGTTTCATCAATAAACACTGAAGGAAAAGACCAGAAAACTTCTGATATTCTGATAACAGTTGGATCATTTTTAACTTCGCCTGTGTTTGTTAGCAAGATATTTCATGAACCGCTAGATGAATATTAATGAAAGTAATCACTGATGTACATCTATGACTGATTAACTGAGTCAATCTAATTCAAGTTGGCCACCACAAACAACTGACTTTAGAAAAACACAAAACTGTCCGTAACTGTCAATTTTAGGGGCACTGATCTGACATTTAGTGTGGTAGTAGCTGAGAGTCATTCAAAACACATACTTTTCGACCAGCGTCCCCTCCCCTTCAACCTCCGGCTCGTTTCTCCTCCAGGCCTCTGGCTGGCGTCCCGTTTCCCCCTCCAGCCCGCTCCCCTCCGGGCCACCAGCCGGCGTCCCGCTACCCCCCCTCTGGTTTGTTTCTTCTCCAGACCTCCAGCCAGCGCCCCCCTCCCCTTCAGCTGGCGTCCCACTTCCAGCCCGTTTCCCTTTCGGGCCTCCGGTCGGCGTCTCGTTTCCCCTTCCAGCCTGATTCCCCTTCGGCCCTCCGGTCGGCGTCTCGCTTCCCCTTCCAGCCCGTTTCCCCTTCGGGCCTCTGGCCAGCGTCCCGTTTCCCCTTCCAGCCCGTCTCCTCTTCAGGTCTCTGGTCGGCGTCTCGTTTCCCCTTCCAGCCCGTTTCCCCTTCGGGCCTCTGGCCAGCGTCCCGTTTCCCCTTCCAGCCCGTCTCCTCTTCAGGTCTCTGGTCGGCGTCTCGTTTCCCCTTCCAGCCCGTCTCCCCTTCGGGCCTCTGGTCGGCGTCTCGTTTCCCCGTCGGGCCTCCGGTCAGCGTCCCACTCCCCTTTAGACTTAACTCAGTTTCAACATCCTCAGCAAATTTCAGCAGTTATTAAGCTTTCACATTTCTCTCATTTAAGAACATTGCATGTCCAGCAACCAAACACAGATCTGATGGAGATTTTAAGTCAATGTAACCAAATCTGACTTCTCTTTTTATTCGTTTTTATTTATTTAAACATTTTGTTTCTTTCAGTTGTTAAACTGCTGACTAAGTGCAGCAAAAGAAAAAGCCTAATTGCCTTTTAGTCTCTGCAACGTGTTTTAGCTGCAGAAAATTAATCAGTCACCTTGTTTTCTCCCACTCCAGCTTAATCCACTCCACTGTACTAAACAGATGTTGCCTGATGAGATTGTCGTTTCTCCCAGATGAACCGTTGAAGGCTTACAGCTGAATTTCCCTTCCTCTGACATCGTTTCCATCCCCTTCCTGTGAGCCTGGCTCGGTCTCTCTGTTCCCAGGCTGTCGAGGTCCGCTGCTACATCTGCATTTAGCCCGCACCTTTTCATTATCATCCTCTGTTGGCGTGCTGCACGGGGAGGAGATGTGACAGGATGGGGGACATAAATTATTTTATCTTGGCTTGGGCCACAGCAGCTAAAAGAGAGGCAGTCTTGTCTCGTTGTCAGCCGCAGACCGTCCGTCTCTCTTAGTTCTTAATTTGATTGGTTTTAAGACTGATTGGGGTGTCAGGGAGGAACAAAAAGGGCACAAATGCAGAAAGCTGCAGATGTAGAGGATATATGACATTATCGCCGGGGGTGATGTAGCTTTGTGACGTACAGATGAGTGTTTTAGTGCAGTTTTTCTTCGTTTAAAACGACGGCTCTTTGGAGCACCTGGCTCAATCACGAATCTACAGAAGTAAATATAGATGCATATCAGTCTAAATTTACCGGGCTGGCATCGACAGTAGGCGGCTGCCAGGGACATTGACATGCAGAGGCTCGGCCAAGTGTTAGAGGAAAAAGGGAGCTGAGAGGCTTGAAGCAGCTCTGCAGACCGCTAATGCTAAGTGTGTTGATTAGACGGTGGGGGGCCGGAAAAAAATCTTGTTACGCTATGAACTGATTCGTAGCTCGGAGCTGATTCCAGCGCTGTGACAGAGGTCCGTCCCGCCTGATGCTGTTAACATGCAGACTCGCTTCAGAACGCGAGCTGTGGAGAATCAGAAATTGCATAATCTGCTTTGCATGTTTTTATGCAGCGGTTTGACTTTCAGCACGGGCCTCTCCTCTACTTTTTAAAATGATTTGTTTTTAAAAACAAAGGAAGGACACAAACTTGTGACAGTAAAAAGGAAAAAAAGCTGAATGTCAAACAGTCCAACTCTTCCCCTATAAAAATATTTGACGCCGTGGTTTCATGGTTTGTTTCCAGCGGTCATTTTTTCTTCTTGGCGACAGAAATTGCTTTTATATAGGAGTAAAATTAAACCTCCCAGGGTTGTGCCATTAAGCAGATTTTATTTCTAACAATTATGGAAAACGTGATCTGTGGAGTAAAACGAGTTACGAGCCACGCTTTTGTTGTGAGCAATACCCCCGCCTCACTTTTGCCACGTGTTTCTATGGTGACAACAAGTAAGAAAACAGTTAAAACTTCTCTTTATACATCTGATACTCTGACACAGTAGTTCCCAAATGATTTTATGCATGATCCACAAAATTAGTGGCAGAAACTCACAACCCGAAGTATCTTTGGTTGAAGTACTCAAACAGCCACTGTACTACTTCTATCCATATAGGCTTTGTGTCCACTGACGCTTACAACAAAGTATGTTATTTACTAAAGAAGCTTGTTCTATTCCTCTCTGTATTTAGATTAAAATAAGACACTAAATGAAATAAACATGTTAAAGATAATCCCAAAGGCCAAATTTCACTGTAATTGTCTGTTTCCTCTGGTATCGGATGCTGTGCAGCTGAAGGATTTTTTTTTACTGAAACCTTCTTACTCTTGGACATTTGTTATGATGTGTAAAAAAAGTTTTTTGTTTGTTTGTTTTTACAACCGGGAGCAGCTGATTAACATCTTTCACTCTTCAGTGTTAAACGTGAAGAAGCCCTGAAGTCCAGTCACGGACTTCAGGAAGCAGCTCGCCACCAAAGCCGCCTGCAAGACCGCCCTAGCCCCCGGCAGAGTGAAGAAGCCTCACCTCTACAGGCCCGGTACCGTGGCTCTTGGAGATCCACCACTACCAGAACCCCACCGAGCCGCTCATCCGGAAACTGCTCTTCCAGCAACTGGTCCGGGAGATCACCCAGGACTTCAAGACCGACCTGCGCTTCCAGAGCTCAGCCGTCGTGGCTCCGCAGGAGGCCAGCGAGGCTCTTTGAGGACACCGGGACGGAGGACACATCGGGACAGACCACTACAAGATATCCTTCCTGCTCACAGCCATCAGCATCTATAACAACTCTTTAACGACACCAGGCTGATGAGCTACAACAACATTTAATTTCCCTTTGGGATTAATAAAGTATTTTTGAATTGAATTGAATTCTTCAGTGTCGGAATTGAACAGCCTCAGAATTACTTCATGTCAAACACTTCCTTAGTCTCTCCTTCGTTTCGAGGCAAATTCCCCTTTGAGCTTGTTCAGTCCTCTTCCTCACGCAGCGGTCCAGCCTTTCCAAACCCACAGACACCGCTCTGATGTGACGAGGCTAAATGTTTGCCGCATCATTGTTTAAGCCGCAGTGTTCAAAGCATGTGGGGGGAAAAAAAGCGGCTTATAGGCTGGAAATCACAGTACCTGATCTGTGGTCACAACTCCTGGTTACTCAACTTTACAAAATGCACACATTTTGACCCAAGATGATAAAAAGTATCAACAAAAAAACAAAAACATCCTCAAGATAAACTTTGTACGAATCGTGTCATTAAAAGGAAACTGAGCTGAAAGAGTTGCAGCTTCTGTTTCGTCTCACTGCAGAGAGGAAATTAAAATATTTTAACTAAATCTGCTTTTCAAACCCAAGTGTGACTCTGAGCAGAGTTCCATTCAAGGAGAGGAGATGATTTGAGAAACGTGGACTCATCAACAGCAGCTTATTCAGACATGGCTCATGTAATTTAATAAGTTCTGATGGTTTTCACAGATAAAAACCATCCTGGTTTGTTCTGTCCCAATTCTTCTGATTCAGTTTTTACATCATTCTCTGTTCAGACAAGAAAAGGGTGCTTTTTGACTCAATCAGCAGCTTAACGGTTTGTTTAAGTGAAAAGTTTTCTGTAACTTAAGTGTCAAATAACCGTTCACCTGAGCAGAATTACTGACAACTTTTATCCTGTTTGTTCTTGACTGATGCAGAGAAAACACCAAATAAAAAAAATTTAATTACACCTTTATCAACATTTCTGATGAATTCTAACACCTGAACACTGTTGGGCTGCAGGAAACTGGTTTATTTGAAGCATTAAAAGCTTAAAATCGCTATAATTCTAAAAACCTGTCATGAAAATTACTTTAGGGCATATTAAAGGTATTAAAAAGGTCTTGGACAAGATTTCTCTCCTGCTGCCTAAATATCTGTCCTGTCCAGATAATTATACATTTAACTCAAGTCTTGGTGGAGTGCAAGTAGTAATTATTAATTTAGAGATGATTTAGTTATTCAAACTAAATAAAATCATTTTTTTTTTGTTTGAAGAGATGACTTAGCATTTGATGGATACACCAACTGTTTTTGATTAACCTGTGTTTTATATTTTTAATCACGTATTTGTTTTTATCTTGATTTAATTGTATTAAATTTAATATTCTTGTTTTTACGCAGTTTTATCGTCAGGCCCAACTCTTGAAAAGGTGCAATATAAATAAATAATCTGATCCCTACGATTTGCTAATTAAATGAAAAATAAAACACAACAGCTAAGAAAAGATCTTTGCTCTCATAAAGCAGCGTCTGGAACCTCTTCAGTAAAACAAAAAAATGGCCGATTGTGAAGAAAACGGATTTAAAGAACATGATTTAAATCAGTTCGTTGCCGCTCCAGCTGAACACGTCTACAAACCTGTCTTTGTGAAAAATATAAAATAAAAACAAGCTCTAAAATATCTGATGCAAACACTCAACGAGGAGAGACTAAAGTTATAATAAAAACTGTAGCAGAATAAAAAGAAAGTTCCTTAAAAGATCAATAAGGTGTAAAGAATAATAAGATATATATCAGGGATCTTAATCCTGTCAAAGTAAACACAAACACACTTTTATCACTAATGTTTACAGGCTGCTGGGTGTGGAATAACTTTAGGAGCAATAAAAAATAAAAATAACCCAATCCAAGCTGTAATCCATCGGCTGTTTCAGCCTTCAGCTACAAACGCAGCATTTGACCAAGAAGGAAAAAATAATATTTAGCTTCTTTTGGTGGATAATTTAATAACGATGAGTGTAAGAAATAACACTGAAGGTTGTAATCACCCGAAAGGCTAAATGTTTTTGCTTGTGTTCGTCTCACGAAACACTGGACAAGTTTTCATGAAACTAGCAGAAAGTAAATCAACCGATTAACTGTTGGTGTCAACTTGATTCAAGATGGCTGCCACAGCCAAGAGACCTTAAACAATAAAAATGGCTATAATGATGCAAATCGGAGCTAAAAACTGCCACAGTAGCAGCCGAGACTGACCCCCCCCCCAACACAGCGCTAACAGCTCTGTTTAAAGCTCGGGGGTCGACTCTGTTAGCAAAATACCACAGACCACCGGATGGATTTTAATGAGACTTTCAGGAAGTGACTACCCAATCAAAATGGCCGCCACAGCCTTAGAACACACAAAAATGGGTACAACAGTCATTTGTTTTTTTAAATGCTGAGCCAAAGCATGGTGTGGTAGTAGCTGAGAGTCATTAACAGATAATTTTAGTCATTTCTCAACATCAGAAAACCTTTGTCTGAAACTCTGGCACGAGAGGTGGCGGGCGACATGCATTCCTTCAACGAAGGCCTGGCTTTTATTTTCTTTTATGCAGAGAATAAAGTGAATCAGATCAGAACCTATTGGTCCAAACGCAGAAAGTTACAAAACCAAAAACAACAAAGACTGATAAATATTACAAATCTACAAAGATATGTGTTTGGATTATTTAAGGTTCATAATATTTTACAGGTGTTCCCAGACTGACTTGCACCGAGTTAAACCTGAAACACACGTGTCTTTTTACAGTCCGGATGATATTTCAGCACCTTGGACAGCTCAGAAACTGTCATCTTAAACAAATCAGATGTTTATTGTTTTTTATAAACATCTCAGGTTTGTTTTCTACACATTAAGAGGAATAAAGTGGCCTTCCATTTTCAGTCATTCACTACGGAGAACCTGAATCGACAACACACACCCAAACACACACACACACAAACAGACACACACACCTCTATGGTTACCAGCTGCTCTCAGGGCGTCCAGTTACACAAGAGGAGCTTCCTAGAAGTCTAAGGTTGACACTCGGGTGGATGCAGCTGTAAAACACCAACCCTGATGTTATAAATAAGCAGATTCCAGCCAAACTAATTAACGACCCCCCGCCCGGATGAGGAGAACAAGGTCCAAGTTAATATTTTGTACATTTACTGAAAGTCAGTAACATCCAAACAGAGCTTTCCTAACTCACCGGTTCTCACAAACAACCCCGCTTGAATTTCAAATGGTTCCAACTGCTTCTAGTCTAGTCTGTCCTGAGAGTTTCAACGACTCTGACTGAAGATCAGAGGCAAAAAACGAAACAAATAAATCAAATCAAATTGAAGTCAAAATAAACGTTTGCTGCAACGACAACCTCTGCCCCACCGCTGGAACCCCGTGTACGACTAGGCTTCAACCGCAACAAATTTTAATCAGAATATCTGTAAAATTTGACTGATTTGCAGACATTTGTAGGTTGACGTGGCGGCCATCTTGAACTGGGCGGGCTCCAAAGCTTGGAGGAGTGTGGCTTCAGCTCATGAAGGAATAAAACACGTAACTCCAACCACCAGAAATACGTTTGACGCATTTAAATTTCAATCAGCACTTCGTCTAAGCCCTCCTCGTCGTAAATAACAATCATAGAAAACTACACCTGAAACTACGACTTCCTCCTGGCGGCTTCCAGCGGCTGGAGATTTTCTTTATGGTCTATATGCTCGTGTAGAAGTTTAGCTGTTTATAACTATTAAATTAGGTCATTACATACGGAGAAACAGAGCCAAAAACTCCACGTTCCGCCGGGTGGAGATCATGTGTTCTGCAGGAAGACTCTCCTGAAACGTATTCAGATGTACATCCAATAATTACTTCCATGTTTTAATAAGAGGATTGACACCAGGAGTTGGTGCCAAAGTTTTAAGCGCTCTTGCACAAACTGCAGGCTCAGAGTCTGTGATGTGAATGACTCTCAGCTACTACCACACCAGATCTTACCTCAATACCTGTCAAATTGGCTGAGTTATAGCAATTTTTGTGGTTTCTAAGCTCAGATGGCTGTGGTAGCCATCTTGAATTGGACCGGCTCCAAAACCTAATCAGCTGTAGAGGTCCAACCAGTGATTAGTTCCTCACAATTTTATTAAAATCCAATCAGTGGTTTGTGAGCTTTTCTGCTAACAGACAGAGTGGACTCCAAATAGTTGATGGCATCAGTTAGTGCTCAGAAAATGTGTTGGGGATCAGCCTCAGCTACTACCACACCAAGTTTTATTATTTACAGTTATAACCACTTCTGTGCTTTTTAAAGGTCAGCTGGCTGTAGCAGCCATCTTGGATAGGACAGGCTCCAAAAGTGATGACTTTCTGCAAGTTTCATTCAAATTCGCCCAGAAGTTCGTGAGATATTTTGCTAACAGAGATGAACATTTTAAAAAAGGAGCATGGGCAAAAGCATTATCGCCCGCCAGTAGTTTTTATGTTGGATTCACCGGCAGCTGCAGTTAGATCAGGAACGGCTTCCAGCCAAAGAGCACCGAGGCACGGCGGGTGACAAGCAGCTTACCTTCACCGCTTCGGCGTGGGTGACTTTATCGAAGACTTTGTCGTTGACTTTCATGATCTGGTCCCCGATCCGGAGCCCCTGCTTCTCCGCCAGGCTGCCCGGCTCCACCAGGGACACGTAGATCCCGACCCCGTGCTCCGAGCCGCCGCGGATGCTGAAGCCCAGGCCCTCGTTGCTCTTGTGCCGCTTCATGGCGACCTGGCGCAGCTCGCCGGGCGGCTCGTGGATGAAGTTCCTGCCGAGCAGCGGCACCAGGGGGGCCGTCCCGTCGCTGCTGGTGCTGAAGCTGTCCGGCGAGCCGCGCAACGCCACCTGGAACTCGGCGGGGCTGCTCGGGGGGAGGTGGCCGGGCGGCGTCGGGCTGCCGGAGTAGTCCCCCGCCGACGCCGGGGGTGGCGGCGGCTCGGCGTTGCCGTTGTTCGCAACTAAATCCGACTTTAAGTAGAGGCCCTCGGAGGTGTACTGCTCGAAGAGGAGCTGGTCGGAGCGCGGGATGACGAGCCGCAGCATGGGCAGGAGTTGCCTCTTGCTGGGCGCGTTCAGGATGACGTTCAGGGTCTGCACCAGGTCGTACACGTTGCGCTTGGAGTGGTAGACGTTCAGGCAGTGGATGAACTGCTCCCGCTCCAGCTCGCTGAGCAGCAGGTTGAGCGCGTTGTGGAGCTTCCGCACGTTGGCCGACAGCGTCCGCGCGCTGGACGCCACCGAGTTCGCCGAGGAGCTGAGCGACACGCGCTCCAGGTCGGTGCTGCTCATCCCTGGCGGCCGGGACGCGGCGCCACGCTGACGCGCGGGTTAGAGGGCGGGCGACATGGCAACGGGCTGGCGGAGCGGCGCGCGCGACATCACGAGTCTCCAGTTATATCCATGATGTTAAAAAATAAAAGCTCAGAAAAGATATTAAAGTTAAACCAACAAGTTGCGCGTGTAAAAGCCTCGCCACGCAGCTTAGTGCGCCACTAGCTTATTAGCCATTTGGCACGAGCGGGTGTCTTATTTTCCAGGAGGTCAGGTGCAGCTACCTCCTCTCCGGTGTCTCTCCCCCGTCAGCAGCTCCACTCCGGCTCAGAAATATCCAACAGAAACACGGGAAACCGCGAGATATCCGTCCACTTTCACGAAGCCGATTCGACAAAAACAAAAAACTAAGAAGAAGAAAAACTTATTTTCCGCGCTCCGGCTCCCGAGGACTTCACACGTCCAGCCCCGGTTCGACTTTTAGACGACGTCGAGCTTCCGAAGATATCCATTCAGCCGCCGGAAACGAGCCGGTTCGACGGTGTCGCTTCCAGCCGAGCGGATCCAACTTCACGGACGATTCCACGGCGATTGAGCTCGGAACCGCTGCTCTCTCTCTCCCTCTCCCTCTCCCTCTCTCCCCTCTGACCGTCCTCTGACCGGAAGTGACGTAACCTCGTCCAGCTAAACGCGTTCTCAACGGCTTGCGCTCGTGCCAAGTGGCTAATAAGCTAGCTCAGGCTAAACAAGCTAATTTAGGCTACAAAAACTAGCCTTACTGTGTGAATGTTGGTTCAGCGTTTATATTGTATGCTTTCTGTAGCCTTTTTTGTAATTAAATTACTTCTACAAACTACTATTTTAGTCATTACTATAATCAAAATGTTCGGCTAATTCAGGAGATGGGTGCCATGGCTGTTTTTGTCAGTTAAACTTTTTAAAATATTTAAAT
>JAOXNZ010000038.1:23620816-23631190 GCA_028566095.1 Kryptolebias brasiliensis
GGTGAAGGTAATGGGGTCAGCCAGCCTTGCCATGAGGTGTCCCTTATTTATTTTTCAAGGAGTTGGCAACCCTAACTACTACTACTACTACTACTACTACTACTACTACTACTACTACTACTACTACTACCAGTAATGCTAATGCTTTGGGCTAGTGTTTCGCTACTTTTAACTATCAGCTAGTGTTATGAGATTTGGCTAGCATTTTGTTATTTTTCATTAGCATTTTGATATGTCTAGCTTTTAGCTAACGTTTTGCTACTTTAAACGAGCATTGTTGCTGGCATTATCTTTTACCTAGCAATTTGCCAATTTTAGTTTAGCTAGCGTTTGCTACTTTTAGATAAGCTAGCGTTTTGCTTCTCATAGCTAGTGTTTTGCTAGTTTTAGCTTTTAGTTAGTGTTTTGATTGTTACTTTAATTCAGCATTTCGCTATTTTTTGCTCCTTAGAGTTAGCATTTGCTGCTTTTAGCCATCAGCTCAGTTTCAGCTTCTTCAGCAGTCATTTAGCAGAAAATGTTATTTCTCCAGTTTTGACGAGCGAGCGGCCAGCTGCCCACACTCAGCCTGTGAAACCAGCTAACTGAGAGTTGTTTTGTTTATTTTTAGCCCATAAATGATGGATTTTTAAGCCACTTACAGCAGAACTGAAAATCGACTCCTCGTCTGAACCTCCCTGCAGGTCCTCCAGGTCATTCGAGGACAGCAACATGTTCTGTGTGAAAACAAAAAGGCGACACAATTTTAAAAATAACACCCGGAGAGAGTTCAAAGCAGTTTTCACTTTTAATCCCTTTCTAATGCTTCTATTACAGAATATAACAGGTTGGATGAAGTGATGGAGTCGAAGTGTCTGCCCTAAAGGCGCCGGAGACATCTGGATTCACCCTAAACGCGTCCTGATTACATGTCAGAGCTTTTCTCAGTCATTATAAGCCATGCTAAAAGGTGTTTGTTTTTACCTCCAGGGCGCCGCCGGTGCGCGTGGAGCGAGGAGGTTTGGGAGCGCTGCAGCGGGGCGGATGGAGGCTGCAGTGCTGCTGGGCGCCGTCGGGGTCACCTAACAGGAACACCAGCTGCCGAAGACCACCCTGGAGACACCAAGAAGCCGTTAAAATGCAACACAAACAGACGTCATCATCCCTGTGGGCAAAATGAAACTGGAACTTCACCATTTAGATCTCTGGAGACTAAAACTTTAAACCAGGATTATTTCAGATTAACATTGCCGCCGCTGCACGTGTGCGTTTGTATTGTTAGTGAAATATTTCATAAACCAGTGGACAAATTTGAATAAAAGTCTCTTTTGGAGTCCATCCTATTCAAGATGGCTGCCCACAGGTAATCAACATTAGCAAACACAAATGTTGTGACAACTCAGCCAGTTTTACAAATATTGAGCTAAAGTCCGGCATGGTGGTAGCTGAGAGTCATGCCCAAAACATACTCTGAACACCAACAGATCATGTGACAGCTTGAAAAGTTTAGGATAAGTTGGACTCTCTCAACTGCTGATTGTAAAATACTTCCTTTGTTCTCCAAACCTTTCCTCGCCTCTCATGCAGCCTTTGAGTGATGCTGGCATCAAATTCTGGATATATTTTATTATTCTCTAAAATAAAATACAATGTTGGTCATTTAAAACAGTGGTTCCCAAACGTTTAGGCTCCCGATCCACAAAATGACCCCATCCAGTGCTGGTTTAAATAAACAAAAAGCTGCTAATAACCCAATTAAACATGAACACAATGACAACATAAACAGCCTTAACTTCCACAATATCATTCTTATATATTTACGACTTGTTCTTTTGTTACAATTATGGTGAAATAATGTGAAAAGCAACCATTTTTAAATCTGAGTTGATATCTGGTGATGATCTAAGGACCCCCAACTATGTCAAAATAAGCACCCCCTTTGTTTAGTTTTTATGTAAACATAGACTCAGCATATTTATGGTTCAGTTTCTGGTGCGTTTTAGAAAACTTTTCAGCTTCTTTTGAAGATATTTTGTAGATTTGAAGCACAGTTTCTATCTCAAATAACATTCTGGTGACTGAAATGTGTCACAAACATGAAACAAAACACAAATACTACTAAAGAAAACAGAAAATGTAGGTAACTGGAACTGCGACAACCCTGTACGTAATTATTTAATTGCATTAGAGCATATTTCAAAGGAGAAATCAGAAGGTAAAGTTCTTGTCACTCAAGATAATTTCACTTTGCCTAAAAGTCAGATAAGTGTCAGAGCAGCTTGTTAAATTGAGTCATTTAGGTTGTGTTCAAATCCATTTCCTGCTCTTGTTCCTAACATCCATCTGAACGGGTCTCTCCCGGGTCTGCTGTCAGTATGAGCAGAATAAAACCATAAACGGTTTAACTGTAACTAATCTAAATGATCGTTCAGCGACGAGGCTGTCAGCACCTCTCGGAGTGGAAGCGCTCCGTCTTCAGAGCTCAGTAAAAACCCGTCACCGGGGGACAGTCGGACACGAGAGAAACCGTTTTATTTGATGCCGAGAACAGATCCAGATGCTGCTTGTCTGACACGCCTCCCGTTAGGATCCAGTCACACACAGAGAGAAGCAAAGCCGTGTCCCTCCTGAGCTGCACAGATCATCCTGTTTCACTTCTAGTCTTAAATAAGACGCTTCAAGAACGTTACAAAATGCACGAATCTGGTTCAGCTCATACGAAGGTGGAAAGGTTCTGAGCAAATAATATCTTACCTGTCGTAGATAGTTCTTTAAAACAACCTCGGGCTCAACAAAGAGTTTAATCATAACTGGATTGACGAGCAGTTAAATAAACCTTTATGCTGAAGGATTTTGTGGTTTTTTTGAAAGCGCTAATACCAGCAGCAGCTAGCTGTAGCGCTTCTGACAGGATAATCTTAACATTTTTGCAGAAATAACTGTGTTACATATTCGACAGTGAATCAAATGTTAACAGAACAGCATTTTAAAAAGGCAACAATCTACGTTAGTCTTGGCTACGTTCGGGTTAGCGGTTAGCTAGCTGTTCTGCTCAGAATGATCAGAGGTGGAACCAAGTTAGAGTTTTCCAAGTCACAAGTAAGAAGAAGAATCCAAAGTTAAGACGTGCAAGTCCCAAATCAAGTCTAAAGTCAAGGTGAGCAAGTCCCGAGTCAAAATAAGCCGAAGCTGAACTGTTGTTGATGTATTTCACTGTAAAAACGAACACAGAACAACAACATACCCAACCTTTCTCAGATTAAAACAATACATATGAAATAAACATTTTTGGTAAGACTATTGTTACTTTAAATTGAGCTTGTATGTACCGGAATGCCTTATGTCTAAACTAAATAAAAACATCTGCAGTTAGGTTTGTTTCTACAGGAATCCAGACAACTGAATAAAAGCCACAAAGGTTCAGTCACTTCAGTGTTTTTTGTATGAAGGACGTACTTCCTGTTAACGACTCTCCTGCTATGATGTGGTATTTTTTTCTGCAGTGAAATCTATTGTTTAGGAGGGGAAATGCAGTGAGTGCTGCACATCTCCACAGAACCCCTCTTTAAAACATCTGAAGCATCCCTTTAATTGGACTTACTGACAAGATTTAAACGTTTAGAGATACTAAATGCTATGTCAACACAACCATCAGCGTTTCCTGTGATTTTAAGGCTGATGGAGGTAATCAGAGCTGCGGCTCCAGGGATTTTTTTCTGCATACCTGAAGAAAACAAACACCTGGTTTCTAAGCATCACGTCGGGTCTGTGATGAAAGGAAACCAGGCGGGTCAGGAAAACATGGCTGCATTAACTCCGGCTGTGTTCAGTGTGTGAGGAAGAACAAATATGTAAAGTTTTAAACTAAATCAAAGTGAACCAAACTTTGCAACATATGGTCCATTCCAGTCTTGGCTTTGCACATCAATCTGGTCCTAAAATACGTATTATTAACCCCAATTTATAACAGTCCTATTTAAAAAATGAAAAACTGTGCCGATCATTATAAAGTCTGCTCATGTTCTCAACAGAATCAAGTTAATGAGTTCAGCTTTTTAAATGTTCAGGCAGGAATGAGAAGTGACGGGGTGTGGAGTTTATGGAGGAGGCTCTCAGAGGTGGAGTTGCTTTTCTTTTTTATGATCAGGCGGAAAAATTACAAAAAAGAAAGAAAAATACGGGTTGCAGAGCCACGTACTTCAAACGGAGTTTCAAAGCTCTCGGTGGTGCCTCCGATCACGAGGAGCCCGTCGGCGCTGATCTCCATCCCGCGGTTCACCCAGTCCACGCCCTCCAGCAGAGAGCAGTCCACGTACAGCGCCAGGCGGTCAGAGGAGACACTGAAGGCCACACGGTGCCACGCCCCGTCACACAGGCCGCTCACCGGGAACCTGATGGACACATCACAAAGTGATCATGGCGGGTTTTTGTTCGATTCATGAGTCCTGAAACGGAAATCTTCCTAATCCTGTTTGCAGCAAGCATTAACGTGAATCTCAAGTGTTCATGCATTCATAAAAAATAACATTTGGAGGGCGCTTAATTCAGACCTTCAGAGGTGGTAGTCTGAACATAACCCGTCCAGAGCCACGCTGAAGGACCGCCTACTGCCCACCGCTGAAAGGCCGAAGGTGGGAAACAATGTTTTTGCTCGTTGGTGCTTGGTAATCTGTCTGTTAGCAAAATATCTCAGGAACCAGAGGATAGATTTGAATGGAATTCACAGAGAGCAATCATTGGATGCGCACCTATTAAGTTTTGAAGTCAAGCTAATTCAAAATGGCTGCCACAGCCAAACGCAGCATCTCACTGGGCTGTTTCTTACTATTGGAGATTAGTTGGCGACTCAAAATTGCGAGAAATCCTGCAAATTTTTCAAAATAATTGTGTATTTTGTGTCAGAATTGGGGTCTTGTTTGAGTTATTTTTTGAGTTTATTTTTGTATTAGGTTTATTGTTTCTGTGTTTTAGTTTTTATGTTGTAAGTTGTTGTGCTGTTTTGCTCCCTGTGCCCTCTGTGTTCCCAGTCATCATTCACTTTTCCTCTGCTCATTACACAGGTGATTGTTTATAATCAATCACCTGTGTTCACTTTCAAATCAACCTCCGTCTTTAAAACCAGTTCATCCTCTTCCCCAGTGGCTCATTGTCGTTCTCATACGCTGTCCGGTTTTCCTCGTGTCTCGCGCCGCTCGTCACCCTCATGTTCCCTGCAATTTTTGTGAGTTTTTCTTGTTTGTTTGTTTTTGCTGCTACGTCAGCATTTTGTTATTTTCAACTTCAAGTCCATGATTTAATTTCCTAGAGCAGCACTTTTGAAATAAAGAAAGGCAAATTATGATCAGTTTTCCAATAATTATCATTCGTATAGTTTTTAGACCTGAACATTCGGGGGTGTAGCCTCTGTAACTTTTATTTTTCCTCATTTCTTTTCTTTTAGTGACAGCCACGCTAGTTTTCAGTAATGTTTCCTCAGACTTCTTCCTGTCTGAGATCTTCTCCTCTCTCCAAAGGGAAGCCCACTTGTGTAAATTACCGTAAATGTTACAAACCATGAATATGTAAATATTTTGTTGAAATTTAATTGATCTCGGTCCAGATAGTTTACTCCGGGTACTCCCCGCGACCCGGAATGGAGAAGTGGGTAAAGAAAATGGATGGATGGATGGATGGGTCCAGATAAGACTTTACTTGGGTCTAAATCGAGACTGCGGACCACCATGTGAAGACTCAAAATTATTGTCCAAAAATTGTAATCTTTGTTTTCTTAATTTAAGTTGGCCAATCAGGTGCTGGACTCTTATCACCAAGCAGATTCCCTCATTAATATGGAAAATAGTAACATTTAGAGATTTTAAACTAAAATAACTAATTAACACCCTGAAGGAGGTAAATCTGGACTCTGAATTCAACCGAACATGAGAAGTTGAAGCCATCAACACGCTCTACTGACACATTTAAGATATAAAAACTACTCCTGTGCCAAAAGCACATGTACAGTATCGGTTTGTGCCAATGTTTTCAAGCCTGTTTCTGTTTGCTGCCTGTCGTTGATGAATGACTGGAGAGGGGAAAACCAGCCAAGAGACGTCAAATTAATCATCCCTCAGAGAGACAGCGAGAGGCAGTCATCTTCAAACACAGACGCGCTCGGCTCTGCGTGGCTTTTTCACCATCAAAACATGCGCCTGAATGCAGCCTCCGTGTGAAAAGGGACCGGGCCTGAGTTTGATTTGGGGCGGATGTTGTAAACAAATCAACATCTGGGTTTTATGGAAACAGCTGATGGTTAAAAGTAAGAAGCATGCTCTTGTTTGGAGGCTGCTGTTTTATTAAATCTATAACAATTACAAATAAAAAGGCAATTCTCTTGAGTATTTAATGAGGCTGGTTTAGTTGCATGAACAGTGGTCTTGGATAGTTGCTTTTTGTTTTTATTGCGTTTGACATTTTAATGTGATGCCGAGAGGTAAACGGGTAGATCCCTGCACTCACTCGTAGTGCCTCTGTTGCGTTGCGATGAACGTGACGGCGCGGGCGCTGATCCGAAGCTGCAGCACGATGCGGCTGTCCGGGCTCAGCACGGTGAAGATGCTGTGATCTTCTGTCTGAAAACTGCGGAGCTGCACCAACAAACTGAACTCATCTGCAAAACTGAGCACAGTTAAACGTGGTTAGAAACGGACCTGGAGTTAAACCACCACATTTCATACGGCCGTCACCGTAAGCTACCTGTCGCTGAAGAGCCGCTGCAGAGGGAGAGACAGGGTGGAGTACTGTCCCACCTGGACGACAGGACACTCCTTGTCCTCCACAGTCAGTGAGGAGTTCCTGCTGTTGGACACCTGAAGAGACAGCTCCTGCAGAACATTCACCTCCTCTGTGGGGAGATAATTAAACGTCAGGTTCCTTCTTTAGATCCAATCACTGATTAATGTTCTTTTATTTTCCTGCTGAATTAAACAAAACTAATTATTTTGTCACAGTTTCCAGCAAATCCTTGATGGTCTTTAAAGGAAACAAGAATGTTTAATATTCTTTAAACTGTCTTAACCTCACAAAATTGAGGTTAAGAAAATAATCTTGAAGGATTGCTTATCACCCGCCACCTTGTACGACAAAGATCTTGAGCCATCTGTTAGTGCGACATGACATCATCAGACATCACATTTTCAAGGTTTGACCAAAACATGTGCAACACCATCATTTCTTAACATAAGGTGATAACAATCTAAAACTCTGGCCTTAAAGGTGGCGGATGATATACATTCCCCTCAAGGAATGCAAGGCCTTTAATTTAGCTAATTTGGTTGTCTGAGAACAGTTGAAGTTGAAGTAAACTCATTAAATCATTAGTATACAGCATGCTAACTAGCATTCAGGATGGGTTAACCAGCAGCTGCACAAGTCAAAAAATAATGGTATAATTACTCAAACAAGTGATGGCCTCTGTTTAGAGAAGAAAACTAAAAACAAATCATTATACCTCCTAAATATCTGTTGTGCAAAATAAAACGCAGAACCTTTTATACTGATAATATTTCTGCTTTGACACAAGCAACTTTATAGCTTTTTGGATACACCCAAAAAGGGGCGGGGCCATTTGAAGGAGCAGGAAAATACGCCCCTCTGAAGGCATAATCTAGGTAACAAAGATGTGAAGCTGGAGCAGACAGGGTTTTCCCAAACGAGTTCACCAATGACCTTGACCTTTGGTGACCGTGAAATCAATAGGGATCATCTTCGACCTAAGAGGTGTCCAGCTACACAGTTTGACATCCCGACGGTGGACGTTTGCAAAGTTAGAGCAGGGACAAGGTTTCACAAAGGGCTCAACTGTGACTTTGACCCCATGATCTTGAAATCAATAGGGATCACCCTTGCCTCATGAGGTGTCCAGCTGTGCAGTTTGACATTTCTATGGTAAGCTGTTATCAATTTAGAGCTCGGACAATTAACTGTCCAAAGACGAATGGACAGATAGAGACAGACAGACAAATGTAGGATGCCATACAATAATATGTCCCGCTGTAGGACGGGTGTATAAAAAAACAATAAAAGGCTAATTAAATAAGAACATATTGACAACATCAACAACCTCAACAACCACACTTTAACTAACTTATGGCTGTTTTTGTCGTTCCATTTATATTAAAAATGATTGAATTAGTAATAATTTTCTGGATTTTTAGAGATTGTTTCACTTCGTGTTTTATTTCCCACAGTCTGGTCCCGATCCTGATTATAGGAAACACCAGAACAAAAGAACCCAATGCGGAAAACATCTGCAGCAACCAAACCAAATCCCTCAGTCTGCTGCCACTTTTAAAAAAAAAAAAACCCACAACCTGCTGTGAACACTCCACTTACTAAAAAGCAAAGAATGACATGTGCTGCTGCCTTTTAAATGTGGAGAGGGCTTCTAAAAATTCCTCTTACCCACGGTCCCATTTGTGGTTTTTACTCCCTTACCCGCTGGCTCGTTTCCTGACGCTGGATCTAAATTATAGAAGAGTTTTATTTCTACCCCAGCAGAGCAGGTAAAGTGCCATTCATCATTTCTTGCCCGCAGGTGGTTTCCTTCATTTCTCGGCACTTTAACAGCTCTTTTTCTGATGATTGTGAACACAGCTCTTCATTATATTTGGAGAAAATGAGTCACTTAAAAAACAAAAAAGAGGCTGGCATTGTTTTATGCTGACTGGGACCAGTTTAAATCCAAATGCCAATGATGGTATGTAAGACGTGGGTCGAAGATTAATGAGGCTGAGGGGTGCATTTGAGAACCATGGAAGAATAAAAAAAATCTATTTAAAATCTTCAGTCAGTATCTAAAAATTCTAACTTAAGCACTTATTTAAACCCTCTGGGATTTACCTAAAACATGTTTCATTCTGCCTCTGGACCAACTCCAAACACGTAAGATCGTTCAAGCAGATTAACTCCCGCCGAGCGCTTTTTCTTTTTTTATAAACAAATCCACGTCTGTGAGCCTCATTAGAGACTCGTTTACTCATCCTGTCGGAGACGAAGCCAGAAAAATCACCCATCCACTGTCACAAAGAGGGGTGGTGGGCCTAAAAACCCTCCCAAAGAAAAACAGAAAAAAAGTGATGGTTTGTAATATTCACTGTACAAGATTCTGTTCAGGTCCTTGGTTTGTTTTATTCTAGTTCGAAGAGGAGTAAATGGAAGCAATGAATATTAAAAAACAAGTTTTGCTAAAGTTAACTTCTGTCCAATCAAACCTAATCTGCAACTCATGTTCATCAGTTGTTAGACTGCTCTGTTTTGCACACTCTCCCAGGAAGGAATGGTCCGATTTGGACATAATTTAGCCCACATGCAGACCAGTGATGTAAAGATTCAGTTTGTAAGAAGCTGTGATATCTACCACAGACACCAGAGGGAATAAGTGGCGGCATCATGGAGGAGTACAATAAGGATTCCTGCACATGCACGCCACTCCTTATTCATTCATTCATTATAAAATCATCAAGTTCCACAAGCTTTAGTCAACACACAAATGGGAGTGAATCCTAACGGTTATCACACCGAAACCCGTTTTGTGTGAGGCGTTAATGCAAGAAAATCCAAACGCGGGGGTAAATTTGTCGCCTGGAGGATTTTAAAACGTCCTGAAACGTTCCCTGATCCATCACGCCGATAGTCTTTATTAAGGCCGTCTTGTGTGGGATCCTTCATGGAAAGCGTTGGAACATGTGCTTTCAGTAATCAAAGGGTGGGGAGGAGGGGGTCGCGTCTGCTTTGTGTCGTGCAAAAGTAAAACAGATGTTTGAGTCGTGGAAATGTGTGAACAGTGAGGACTTTTAGGGTGAGTTTATTCTTTGGGAAACTTTACCAAGAAGCATATAGAAATTTTTTTTGAATGTGACCTTTTTTAAAATCATAGCTCAAAGAGTTCTGCTTAGTTTGTTTTGAATATTTAAAATTCTATTTTTAGGTCATTCAAGACCTTTAAATTTCTATTTAGGTTAATGCTTTGAGAAAAAAGAAGGGAAATAGAGGTTTTAAATCTCTGATATCCTCTGAGTTACGAATGATCACAGATCTGATGGTAACGGATGGTTCAGAACCAGGCAGGAACACCGGCAGTCCCTCATGGGGACAACAGGCCTCAGACAGTCCATCAGAGACCCTGTCTTTCCAGGCGTCAGGCCCTCCAGGTGAGGTTCACCTCCGACAGGTGAAAAAACCAGTTTCTTGCAGGTCTGACCATTCAGAGCAGCTACAAACTTTATATTTTGTCCCCTTTCAAAGCCCAGTAAGTAATAAACGCTCCAGCTCAGGGCAAAGCTTCTCTGCTTTGACTCACCTGAGAGATTAACAGGCTGCTGCACAACTTGAAGACCTGCTGAAGAGCAGAGAAACAAC
>JAOXNZ010000038.1:23645008-23655302 GCA_028566095.1 Kryptolebias brasiliensis
GGACTTGCGACCTGTCCAGGGTGTCCCCCGCCTCTCGCACAGTGACTGCTGGAGATAGGCACCGGCTGCCTGTGACCTGGAATGGAAAAAGCGGGATGGATGGATGGATGGATGGATGGATGGATGGATGGATGGATGGATGGATGCAACATCTAAACTCTGGGCAGTTCAGATGTTTAAAAACGTCCACTGGGGCTCAAAATTATGGAGGGATAGGAGTGACAAAACTAAATCAATAAATATACCATTAAATAAATAAATATAACTTGAAATACATATTCAGTGTAAACACTTCACCAGCTGCTCCGTTACAGCCGACACATTCTTGTTTGTTTTCTTCCAATTCCACTTAAAGACAATTACAACTCTAATGTTTTGGAACATGTAATCTGGCTGTGCTCAATCCATTATCTGGACCTGCTGTGTGGAGCAGCCAATCAGACGTCAGGGTCTGTGGAGGAGCCACACAAGCCCCGCCCACAGAGTTTGATGGCTGGGTTTGACAGTTTAAATTATTTCATGACAACAGCTCCTCACACAAGAGCCATGAAATAAATAAATAAGTTTTCTTTAAAAGGACATTTTATTATTTAAATTAACTATTTACAAAAGGTAGATTTAATTATTTCATGGGACATTTCATTATTTAATTGCATATTTCATAATATATTTAATTATTTATTGATGTATTTAATTATTTAATGACATTTAATTTAGTGGTACATTTAATTATTTAATGATGTTTTTCATAATTTCAGGATACATTTAATTAATTAATGGGAGGTTTACACATATTCATTGATTATTGATATTGATAACTGTTCGTAAGTTTGATGAAAGTCCGTCCTCCTGTTTAAAATTTAATCTGCTAACAGGCAAACAAAGTCGGCTCCAGCGGTTAAAGCCAAGGTTTTAAATAAAGACTTTGCTGGATCTTAGTATTTAGAGTTTGTTATTAAGAACATGTGCGATCTGGACTTTTCAAGCAGGTTTCTGTAACCAGGCTTGGATAAAGAGTTTGTTCTGTCTCTTGTTCAAGTGTTGATTTTATCAGCAGAAATGACTGATTCCAACATGAGCCGAGTCGATCCACGTGGATCAGATTTCAGCAAAGAAACCTCATAAAAGCTAAATAAATCCAAGGTTATTCCTCTCATCTTTCATCGTAGTTTCAGCGACACAAAGAAAAAAAAAAGTCAGGCTTTAGATCAGCAATAATATTTCTGTCCAAACATCCAAAGCAGCTGGATCCAATCAAAACGCAGGAACATTTCCCTGGAAACCGTCTCGGATGTCGCCGTTTGGGTCTCCGACATGACAACGAGTGTCACGGCACATGGTCCGCCTGGCGGAGGTCCAGCCTGAGATCAGCCCTCTCAACAGCTCAGAGGCAACATGTGCAGCAACTGCGCTCAACGGCTCCGATGAGTCAAACAGGTCCGGTTCTGCAGAAACGAGGCTTCCATTACCAATGGCTGCCTTCCACAATAAAAGCGTTCCATGTGAAATACTAATTGCAGCTGATTCTTGGATTCCACGTGCGTTTCTTAGGCACCAGCGGGTCCAAATTTGTGTTTCGGCGGCTTCGAGAAGATCTGAAATATCTTCCTTTTTTTTACCCTTAAAAGCAGCACATTATGAACAGAGATGTTTGGCCTTTTTTTGGGTAAATTTATGAGACGTAGAAGAAAAATCTGCAAGCTTTTAAAGGCTTGCTCCACAAACATTCGCTAATTGGTGTTTTTTCTTCTCCGAGAAGATGTGGGAGTAATTTGTTAAATCTAATTGCCCTCTAATCAGGGTTAATTGCTTTGCTGTGGTCTGAGTTTAGTCTCTTTGAGAAGCAAAAACGAAGTTAGTTGAAAGTTTGGGCCTCGAGAAACATCCCAGGTGGACCGAAGACCATCCTGCTGCGTTCAAAGACCCCCAACATCAGGAGGACATTCTGCTGTTCTGCACCAGCAGGTGTCGCAGATTTGAGCTGATTACAGATGATTAAAGACAAATCCACAAAAAAGTTTGAACAATTCAAAGCTTACATTTAAATTGTGTTTATTATCACCGATTCCCAATATAAAAGCTCTAATTTCCCACAGTAATCATGTGAATGCTTTTTAACTCTTGACTTTTACTTTTTATAACTTTTATACTTTTTGTTTAACTTTATTTACAAATAATTTCCTCATTGAAACGCATTAAAATCCTTTAATTAATTCCTTTAAAAACATTGTTCTCTGAAATCTACTTACAGTTTTAATCTTTCTATGAGACTATGCTTTTTTTTTACGGTTTTGCTAATATTAGCTTTTAGCTATGGTTTTGTTACTTTCAGCTATTGTCTTGCTAATTCTACATTTAGCTACAGTTTGGGAACGTTAGCTTTTACCCACAGTTTGTTATTTTAGCTTAAAGCTGCGTTTTAAAAAAACTTCGGCGACATTTAGCTTTTGTTACATTTAAACATTCGGTTACTGTTGTCTTAGTTTTAGCGTTTAGCATCAGTTTTGTTACATTTAGCTTTGAGTTACGATTTTGCTAAATATAGTTTAAATTAAGAATTTGGTAGTTTTACCTGTTAGCTACTCTTCTGCTAATTCTAACTTTTAGTTTGGGTTTTGCTAAGTTTAGCTTTAAGCTACAATTGAGCTTCTACCTTGCTAAATTAAATTTTTAGCTACAGTTTGGTAATGTTAGCTTTTACATCCAGTTTAATATTTTAGCTTAAATCTACAGTTTTCTTAATTTACGTACAGTTTTGCTAGCTTTAGCTCTTAGTTATGCTTTTGGTACTTTTACCTTTTAGCTACTCTTTTGTTAATTTTATTATTTTGCTAATTGTAGCTTTTGCTACATTTACCCTTTAACATAACTTAGCTACAGTTTATTTTAGCTTAAAGCTATGGTTTGTTAGTTTAATCTTTTACCTACAGTTTTGCTAACTTTAGCTTTTAGTTATGCTTTTGGTACTTCTACCTTTTTTACCTTTCTACTTGTAGCTTTTGCTATGCTTAGCTATAACTTTGTTATTTAGCTTTTAGTTACATTTTTGCGCCATTTAGCTTGTCTTGCTAAATGTAGTTTCAGCTACAGTTTGATAATGTTAGCTTTAACATCCAGTTTATTATTTTAGCTTAAAGCTATGGTTTTGTTATTTTATCTTTTATGTACAGTTTTGCTAGTTTTAGCTTTAAATTATGTTTTGCTAGTTTTACCGGTTAGCTTCTCTTTTTTGCTAATTTTAACTTTTTGCTGATTGTAGCTTTTGCTAGTTTTTACATTTAGCTTTTAGTTACGGTTTTGCTACATTTACCTGTTAGCTTCTGTCTTGCTAAATTTAATTTTTAGCTACGTTTTGTTATTTTAGCTTAAAGCTACGGTTTTGTTGGTTTAATCTTTTACCTACAGTTCTGCTAACTTTAGCTTTTAGTAGTTTTACTTGTTAGCTACTCTTTTGCCAACTGTAACCTTTAATTAGGGTTTTGCTGATTTTAGCTTTTAGCTACTGTTCAGCACATTTTAACAGTTCAGTTAATTAAAACTCAGGTATTAATAAAGATTGTTTTAGCACCTGTCAGGGTCTCAGGTGACAGGAGGGGCGGGTCTTACCTGTCTGCAGCATCCCGGACCCGGACCCGAAATCCGCATCAGGTGAGGCTGTCCTCCTCATTAAGGACCCGAGGAGACAAAGTGTCCACCTCAGTCCCCACAGAGACATGTCTACAGAAGAATTAAACGAATTGAAAATGAGCCAAAGAGTCTCAGCTCCATTCAAACAGCAGGCAGCGCGAGAAGCATCGTTTCTTTCTGGGGTTTGATCCTCCTCCTCCTCCTCCTCCTGTCTTCTTCAGCTGCTCCTCCTCGTGCAGCTGCAGCGCATCAACGCAAGCCCCTCCCCTTTCCCCGTCCGAGCCAATCAGCAGCCCGGAAACCATCCGCCCATTCTCCCATAAACCCGTCACGTTTACAGCTGCAGAGTTCAGGGAAATTATTAGATGTTTGATGAAAAAAGGTGGATGATGAAGAAAGATCCAGACTCCAGGAGATGAAAGGGTTTTAAAAGTAAAGATAAAAAAAACAGATTAAAGGGGGAATTCAGATCTTTTGAAGCAGGGCTCATGAACTATTAAAAGGTACTTATTGCAAAATAAAATCACAATTTTATTATTATTATTAACACATTGATGGTCGATGTGTCCGACTGCCGACTATGACGTGTTTGTTTACCTACAAAAAACAGCCGAAGGGACTGCTGATACGCGTTTACGCTCAGAATTATTAAGTGCTTTGTTTACATTAAATGCGTACCCACGTTTCAGAACCGTGTATCACTTTAACTACCGGAGTAAACTCTGTTAAACCGTCTGATATGGTTCAGGATAAACTTTTTTTATTTTTTTGCGTCTGATTTCGTAGTTTCCAATAAGTGGCTTTAAATTCTGTTTTTAATGTCAGAAAATGTTTGATTGACATTTGCAGGAACGAGTCGCAGCATCTCGACTGAAAAACTGAGTTATTAGGAGTTAAATTTTCTAAAAAATAACAGTTTGAGAAAAAGTTTGAGTGGATTTTTTGGTCCGGGTCAGATCATGGCAACCTGGACTCACACCAGGCTGTTCTCTGCCCGTCTTCACTGTCCTCCCAGCACACTTGGACCAGGACCATCAGATGTCCAGCGACTCGTCTCTCTCCTCTGCCTCAGTCCAGATGTTTCTGATCTGGATCTTCATCCTCCTGCATATTTTCCTCGTTTCTTCCCGATGTTTGGGTTTAAACTCTTCCACCTGCGTTTCAGGCTGAACTCTTTCCAGGCTTCACAGCGAGCAGAGGGGTCATGTGACGCAGGTCCTCCTCCAGCACCTTGAACTTTGACCTCTCTTTGTTCTGTTTCCTGGATGTTTCCCAGGAATCCCTTCACCTGTAAACATTGTTGTATTTATACTAAAAGCCTCTTAAAAAAAAGAGCATTTGCAATAAAACTCAACAGCAGTCGACACACAGATCTAACCCAACCTGATCGTATTAAAGATAAAAAGTAAAATCTGTACTTTATGAATTGTTTTCTGAGCCTAAAAGCAAATAAACTCCATTTGATCTTATTTTTCTTTGACAAATACCCAAAACCATTTAATAAAAAATATATAAAGCGACAGATATTTTAGTGCAGTTTGATTAAAACATTTGTTTTTCAACTACTTAAAATCCTCAACAAACTCCTGTTTGAGGTTTTTTGTTGTCTGAATCGACCGATCTACTGTCGTAGCACAAAATTCTTGCTTGAGACACCCGTTTTGATGTATTTCTTTTAGAATGAAGCTGCAAGAGGAAATGCAAATCAAACACTGAGAATAAAAGCCAGAAACTGGAAATCTGCGGCTTTTTTCTGAAAAGAAATGCGAAAAATCTGGTTGAATTTTTGATCTTCCCTTGAGATTTATTGGTGAAAGCAAACATAGAACATACATCAAACCTTACCTTTTAAGAAGTCATGTTCAGCTCAGTGAAACAGGTAAAGTTTTACACCACAGCCTCCATGTTGTGTTAGCCCAGCAGGCTGATTGTAGCCCGGCGGGTCGGATCAGTACCAGTTGGTTTGAGCTGGTGCAGAGCTTCAGTACTTTAGAGACTCCAGTCGGGGTTTAATTTTAAATCTAGGTGTTGGTCAAGGCTTTTTTTAACACCAAATCATTTTAATCTGAAAATCTGTTCCTCCCAGTCGATTTTAAATCACTAAAACTGTTTAAAAACACAACTTGAGCCAGTTTTTAATATTCTCTGTGGTTCTCTTGTCGACCGGTAAAATGTCAACATGTTCAGGCTTTGATGATGTTTGTGTAAGTGTCTCATTTAGCTGTACATCATATAATACATCTAAGTTTTACAAACCTTCATACACAAATGTAGAAGCTGCTCACAGCCTGAACCTGGCGTTTGCGGAGGGTAAAGCTACGGGGCAGATGGAGTGTCGTCTCGTTGCATAGCCCTACGTTTTTGTTTTTTTAAGTCAACAGTCATTTGCAACAACACAACCTGTGAGTTTACAAACCCTGCCCACAAAACCCTCAAATCGGTGAGATGATAAAGAGGAAAACCCAGAAAATCTGGGTTTTTTATGGCAGAGATTAAACATATAATACATGCTCCAGGAGGCAGGCGTTTCTGAAATCTTTTTCGGATTTTTTTTTTTTTTTCTCTTGTAGATTTAAAAAAAAAATGGCACTTTTCCTCCATCTGGACATTATTTTTCTGTAACTCACTGGCAGTATATTTAAAAAGAGAAAGGCAACAAACCACAAACCCTTTAGACAAAAGTACAGACACCACGTTTTGACACCCCTCTCATGCACTACTTTGGATTAATTGGACAAATTCTGATTTACCTACCACAAAAGTCAGTACAAAAAAAGTTATTTTTTTGTTGTTTTTTTTTTTGCATTAATACCAGATTCAAACACAAATTTTGTTCTGTATATCCCAGCCGCTCTGTTCTGGTAAAGTCCGTCTGATCCACGGCGGGGCTGCAACACATGGCGGTAAACGAGGCACTTAGTATTTAGCCACTTAATGTCGGAAAAGAGTTCTTCTGCTCCGACGTCCTCTCAAACGCCTGGAACGGTTTATAAAAACGTGACAGAGAAAAGTCTTATTCTCTTTATCCAGGGTTCATTTCAGCAAATAAATGACTGTTTATTAGGGATGCATCGATACCACATCTTTTCAAACTGAGTACAAGTTGGAGTACTTGCCAATACAGAGTACTAATAGGAGTACTAATGAATACCATTGCACTTCTCACAGTTGGCAGAACCTCTAATTACGAATTTAATCTGCTCCAGCTGGTGATTTGTATGTTGAAAATTCTTTTGTTTTAAACAGTTTTTGTTCCAACGCCACAATAATTATAATAATAATAATAAAAATAAACATTCATCACCTTTAACGGTCCTCTTTTTCAGCACAACGGAGGCACTATTCCTGCCCAATCTCATTGCTAAAAACTCAAATATGAACAAGATTAAGAAAACAAAAAGGCAATGGCGTCCAGCTCGCAGCAGCTCGATTGGAGAGACGGCAACAAACGTCACGGTTCTGAAGCTTAGCGCCTTCCTTGGAGACCGTGTCTGCAGCTTCTGCTCATTAAGCAGCTTGTTAAGCAGCATTGATGACCCATGGTGGATGGTTCTGATAACTACAGTCAGTCTGGGCCGTTTCCACTCTCCCCATTTCGTTCCCTCTCTTCAGAACGGGTGGCGGTGGCCGGACGGCCCGGCTCGTTAGCTCGGCTTTCCCGGGTCGGTAACTCCTACATCACTCTCTCCTTTATCACCTTAACGAACATGATGGCTTTCATCCTCTTGCCGGGGACTGAGTGGTTGAACTGTCAGGAAACTTGGGCTCAGATCTGTATATTCTGCTCAATCTTTCACATTAAAAGACCTCCATATGGCTTCTTCTTCTTCTTCTTCTTGTGTTTATTAGCAGTAAGCAAACAACTTAACGGTGCCGCCAACTGGTAAGGAATGTGGATCAGAACAATCAACTCAATCGCTTGACTTCTCAACTGAGAGCTGAACATAAAGCAGTATCAGTACTGTGGTATCGGAACACTTTTATGAGTACTACTACACAGTATCAGACCGATACCCGATACTGGTATCGCTGCATCCCAACTGTTTATTAGGTGTTATAACAGAGTTTTAAGACCTGAATGAAAACCTTTTCCTAATCTGCTTTGGCAAAAATTGGGTGCTTACACCGTAGTGACCGCTAAATGAGAAAAAAAGAGAAAAAGTGTTTTTTGTAGTGGGTAAAACCTTTCACCCACCTATAAGATGAGCAAAAAATAACCCATTATGTACTAAAACAGTGTCGTGAGCAGCCATGATGAGATCAGGAATGAGGCATTCAGTTCACAGCTTCGCTCAGAAAAGATTTGGCTTTTGTCTTCGGCTCCAGTGAATTTATGAACCAAGGCAAACAGTTACGGGTCTTCACATGTGCGAGAATTTCAGTGCAAGTAAAGGGGATAGAAAAGTTGTTGTTTTTTTTCTGTAAAGAGAGAGTAACACTACAAAGCTGAATTGATCTCCTTTTCTTCCTCCTTTATCCTGCCGACTGGCCTCCGGTGGAAAGCCCTGTTTCAGCCGTCTGCCGTGTTAGCACCAGTCCTCCTCCTCCCGCTCCCTGAGACCTCCTGCTCCTCTGCTGCCAGCTGCAGACCCCAGGGTGAAGTGGTACCCGTTGGGCACTCCCCCTGCCCGTCCCTGCACTGCAGCCGCTGTGACGGGTGCGGCTGCAGTCCCCTGCGAAGACGACGCCGTGGAGGAAGCGGCAGTCCTGGCGGAGAGTCTGCCTCCGTGGCTGCTCACAGCGTCCTGAAAATCCTCGCCCTCTTCGAGGAGGGCCCGCTGAGAGGAGTCCAGCTGCTGCCGGTGCGAGCTAGAGTCCGAACCGATGCAGGTAACGGGTATCGGGGACTCGTCGTGGCCCCCGAGCAGGCGGTCGTGCTCTGAAAGGCCCCGGCTGAAGCGAGTCTGGTGCCCCGTCGTGGATAAAGTTGAGGAGGTGACGGTCTTGAAGGCCACGGCGGGACGAGGTGTGAGCGGCGTCTGCGGAAGCTGTCTGCGTCCACGCAGCTGTGTGTTTGTACCAGTTTTAACCACACCGCCCCCCTGCTGAGAAAGAAAACCAAACAAGGAGCCAAAGTTTGTCTTAAAACTGACATCACATCTACTTGAACCCTGACCTGTTCGTGCCTGGTGCTAACAGGTGTCCTGGATGATCAAACACATTCAGGATGCATCAAGGACAGATTCAGATCGGTCAAAAGTGGTCTGAGACACCAAAGGACCACTGACTGAACTGTTGTTTGCTCATTGACCTAACTTTTCATCTGTTACATAATTAATCTCAGTTAAATATTTATAAAATAAAGGCCATCTGTTGTCCTTCATGCCAGAGTTTGAAACAAAAGTCATCTTGAGAGGCTGGAGGTACAGCCGCTTTGGTCAAACCTGGTAAATTAAGTTATAAACAATCTCGTTTGATATTGTGAGACTTTGAGAAATGTGTTATTGCTACAGATATGTGTTGGGGATCGGTCTCAGCTAACTAACACAACAAACATAGCTTAATAACTGTAAATCTGACTGAGTAATAGGCATTTTTGTGTTGTGGCAGCCATCTTGAATTGAGCTGACTCCAAATGTTAATTAGTTGTAGATGTGCATCCAATGATTACTTTCTTAGTTGTGGTAAGAGATAGGCACACAGGTATGAGCAGAATCACCTCTCTAATGTATCCGTAACTTAACAGCAACATCAGTCGGTTCTGTGCTTGGATTCAATTTTACCACCAGGTTTGAACACACACTTGGATCTGTCCACAAGTGATGAATCGGATCACCGTGGTTACGTGTTGGCACCAAGTCTCAAGAGTCCCTACTGACCAACAAAATGGTTTAAAACATCTGCAGGATGCTTCAGGATCCTTCATGTTAACTGACCTGTCTGAAGAATCCAGAGTCCTGACCCTCCCCTGGAGACGTGGACCGGCTGGGACCGGCCGACCTGGTGTAGCACTGCTCCCTGCTGCCGTAACGCTCGCAGGAGTAGTATCGCTGCTTTTCTCCTGCAGAGGAGTGGTGTCTCCTCTCAAGGGGGCGACTGCGTTCCCGCTCCCTCGCTCGCTCTCTGGACAAGTCTTCAGCTGGGGGGTCGGTAAACGAACCTGCAAGATGGTGTCATTAATCACAATAAAGTGGTCACATTTACTGCTCGTTAATACTGGAATTAGTTCCTTTGGTGCTGGAATAATTCTAGTTTTCAGAATAAACCTGCGATTATAAAAACACAGAAATCTATCCATGACAATCTGATGAGTCAGATCTCTCTTTTTCTCTCTTAGTCCAATGTTCTCCCGTTTCACCAAGACGTAGCTATAAATCCAGTGTGAGACCTGTCTGCTGTGGCCTTTTATCTCACCGTCAACACAAAAACCACCCACTCCACAGGCTTTAATCACTTCACCAGATGACCCTTAATAAAGACTGACTGAGGAATTTAACCCCCATTAGAGAAAAACTTTTGCCGTTTATTTCCATCCATCCATCCATTTTCTTTACCCGCTTCTCCATTCCGGGTTGCAGGGAGCCGGTGCCTATCTCCAGCAGTCACTGAGCGAGAGGCGGGGGACACCCTGGACAGGTCGCAAGTCCATGTGGCAGGGCCACATAGAGACAAACGAGACAAACAACCATTCACACTCTCACTCACACCTAGGGACAATTTAAGAGTT
>JAOXNZ010000038.1:23695052-23718092 GCA_028566095.1 Kryptolebias brasiliensis
AAAATAAAATTTTTTTTTTACAACAAACTTCATTAAAAATCTTTTGGACTAAATAATAACGACTCTTAAAAATATCATTAACCTTTCAGATCTGCAGATCAGCAAACCATCTGTAAGTTAATGTTTGGTCTTTTTTATAATCTCTTAAGTTCAGTTTTTTTCTGGGCAGGGATTTTTTTAAATATTTGAAGTCTAGTTAAAAAGGGCTAATCCAACAAATTATTATTTATTCTTTAAAACACCAGTACCTGGTAGCGACACTTCAAGTTCCCTAATTTTATAGTCGAGGTGATTTTCGGCACAACACCTGCCACCCACCCTCATGTCAAAACAAAAAAAACAACAACAAGCGTCTCTTTCTGTCATTGTATTTTATTTTGAAAGGATCATAAAGTGGAAACACTGGTCGCGGTTGGGCTCAGCTTTACTGCCAGAATATGTGCCTCCTCCTCCACATTGGACAGATTAAAATATAAAGAATATAAAGACCCCCCCAGCTAGCAGGGGACAAGACAACAGATATTTGGAAAAAAATCAATTACCACCAAATTTTAAGCGTTTTCGCTTAAAATGCCCATCCCGTTTTTACCCTCTGTGTCATTTCTAATTGATCATTTCACCATTTTTCCTGTTTCCAATTTTTACTACTTGCGAGGTGAAGCACATGTAAACACGCAATCCATCAAAGTTTGGTTTTCAATCCAGATCACTCTCTTAAAAACAGAAAAAAAGCTGAATGTACTTACCTGAGGAGGCCCACATCTTGTTTCTTTCAGTTCAGAATTTGTGTGGTTTGACTAAATTACATGTTAGCTTTAGCACGAAGGGCTCTAACTAAAAAGAAGTTGCAGATTTATATGTTTTAACTCAGAAAATTGTGTAAATTACGCAAACTGACTCAAGAAATCCAACTGAAAGTGGTTCCTTGCCACCGAGCCTTCGGAAGTTGTGCCATTTTGTAAAATAATGACAAGCTGATTCAGTTGAATAATTAACTTTTCACCTGCCTGTAAGGAAAATGAATAAAATTAGCTGAAGGGGCATCAATGGTTCTTGACAAAGATGATTTTCTATAAGTCTGGAGGTAAAACTTGAACTCAGGCGCAGGATGTTTTTCTGTCTAATGAGCCTTGATTGCATCTGTAACAAAAACCTGAGAGAGAAATCATTTGGGTTTCGTCTGTACTGTGCTGGTTTCCCCCCTCCAGGTGTGCCGAGTTTGTTTCAGGACAAGTCACGAGACACGAAATCACATCAATGCTTCCTTTCAGCTGAATTATTTCTTATAATCTATTTGTCTTTCTGTCAGAAAGCAAACTGCTCCGTTTCAAGCTGATCGTATCTAAATCTAAAAGGTGTTATCAAGACGAAAGGACACAAACTTCTGTAACTTACAGCGGCCAGCCCTCTCCGGTGGAAACTGTGAAGAGCGTCAGGAACGCCCAGAGGACGTTGTCGTAATGAAACTCGTACTTCTTCCACTCTCTGGGTTGAGCTGTCACATCATCCTTGTCATAATCCAGAAACTGACCCCTGGAAAAAAAAAGACAGAGTAAGTTGTGGATCAATCCATCCATCTTCTACCTCTTTTCTGTTGTCGGGTCGTGGAGGTAACAGGTCCAGGAGAGAAACCCAGACCTCCCTCTGTCCAGCTCCTCCTGGGAGATCCCACGGTGTTCCCAGGCCAGAGAGGATCCATTATCCCTCCAGTGAGTTCTGGTTCTGCCCCGAGGTCTCTTCCCAGTGGGACATGCCTGAAAAACCTCCAAACTGAGGCGTCCAGGAGGCATCCTGATCAGATGAACCACCTCAGCTGCCTCCTTTCGACGAGGAGGAGCTCCCCCCCCGGATGACGGAGCTCCTCACCTTATCTTTAAGGCTGAGCCCGGCCGCCCTACGAAGGACGCTCATTTCAGCCGCTTGGAGACCTGGAAATTCATTTCTTCTCCTCCACAGGGGGGAACTATTCTAGGACCTCTTAGGGGCTGTTTACACGACAGAAGCAGTAGATTTTCTGTTGCGGTTCAGCCGTTCGTGTACTCGACAACAGCGCTCGTTTCCTCTGAAACAGAAGCTGTCTGAACCCAGGACCCAGATTTTCGGACCCTCCCGTTTGCATTTCAAATACTCGAGTACATCATCAGCAGTAGTAATGGCGGACAGCAGAGCGCTGTTTACGTTACTCACCTTTTTGAACATGCAGCAGCAACACAAGCTCACTGTCGGTCCAAACAAACATCTTGTATTCACCATTTTGGATGTAACTGTTCACATGACTGCGAGGGCGCCTTGTTGAAAGCCTGGAATCAGTGTTGCCAGATACACGATAATAACCCTTTTAATAACATAGTTTTAGGGTCAAGTCCCCCTCATTTTCTGTGCACATGTTCACCAATCACACAACTAATCTTACAACCTCCCCCCCTCTCAGAAAGTGCACCTGATAGTTTGGGTCAAAATACAATAATTATGAAGCAACAGTACGATAGTTTGTCATTTCCTATCTGGCAACCCTGCCTGGCATGCAGCAGATTCAATGAGAACAGCCACATCCGTGTAATCTTGTTGATTCGCCTCAATAAACATTGAAAAACCACAAACATTTCCAGAGATCGTTCTCGTTTAAACAGGACCTCTCAGATGAGAACAATTTATAAAATCTCCTGAAATTCTAAAGAGCAAAAAGGGTTTTGCATTGATGTAACATCTGGACTGTTTTGTGGCACAACATACATTTATTTTTGACCAACATTGAAATAAAACTAAAACCTTAAAGCGATAAGTCAAAACTTTTTAAATGAGGTTCTGTGGAAAGTTCATGAACACAAACTGATCTGATCTCTGGAGACAACTTCAAACTCCCACAGAAAGTGATCTATTCGGTAAAAAGAAACATTAAATCATTATATTACCTGTGATTTTACGTGACCAAGCAAAAACTGATGTTTATTACAAAGGCTCAATTATAAAATATAAAAAAAGAATATTTATTTGAACAAAAACGGTTCTGTAACATGTTTCCAGCAACCTAAAACAAAATAAATAGAAGGTTTTATTTGCTAAGAAAAGGCTTTTTTTCCCAAAGCAGACATAGATTATCTTCCAATAATTTGGTTTGAACACAGAGATATTTATGTTTGTGTACCTGCAGTCTTTCTCCAGGCCCTTGGACTCGTCGGTGCAGTAGAAAAATTTGCCCTTGAAGAGCTGCACAGCAATAACAGCGAAGATGAACATGAAGAGGATGTAGACGATGAGGATGTTGAGGACGTTCTTCAGAGAGTTCACAACGCAGTCGAACACGGCCTGCGAAAAATAAAGATACAGACGGCGAGGCATTTTTATGAAGTTTATGGAACATCAGACTCACTCAAGTCAGAAAATTTGAGGTACAAGTTGGAAAACCTCAACTAAAGTTAAAGACAGAGACAAACGTCACCTTTTAACCCAAAATCCTTCCTGATTTTTGCATAAAAAGAAGCTGAAATAATAAAACGTTCAGTGTCTGACTCAATAATTCAGCTACGATCATAAAACTGTCTTACTTTTATCAGTTTGGATATTGCTGAGATTCTTTTAAGCTAAAACGAAAGTTTGTTTTCATTAATATATTGCTATTATTTTCCAGTTTGAAGAGGAGATGCTCCCAAACTTCAACAATAAATTCTAAATTAACTGAAATCCAGGCAAGAAGACAGAATTCATAACACTACTTCTGATTTTCTTTCTCTCTGTTCTGTTTTATGAACTTTTCGGTTAATAGGTTCGGTTTTGATTTTATGCTAGACATTTTTTACTTCCACCCAAAAAAATCTGTAAATTAGGTGTGAGCTTTTAACAAATCCAGTAATGGTGTCATTTTCTGGTGTTCCTGTGGGCTTTGATGTGTTTGAAAGGTGCTCCAAATGCAAATGCGTCCTCCATTCACCACCGAACCGGATACCATGGATGCCTAAAAACAAACCTTTCAGGTAAATTCTAAAAAGCACAAATCTAAACATTTCCTTACCTGCAAAACATCCTGTCAGTTCAGCCCGATAAGGCGGGTTTTGTCATCTACCTGTCACTATTTTCAGCTGCATTTCTCTCGGCTTGTGTTGTGATATCTGTGCTCTGCTGATCTCTCCTGACATGCAATCTAACCAATGAATTTGCTTCTCCATCAAGGTTCAGAGCATATTTTCTTCCAGCCTGTCTGTCAAACTAAGAGGAGCTGCGTATCTGTCTGCCAACGCTGATCTGCTCGAGTCGTTTCACTTTTATTCCTCCAATCAGATCTCGTCTTTTGTCAGATGCATTACTTTTGGGTGATCGGCTGCCTTCGAGGGAAGCTGTCATTTCTGCATCAGAAGAAACAGCGGAGGGTCACGTTTCTGGTTGTAAACACGATTTTTAAAAACAAGGTCTCGATGTTTAGGCTCCATTAACGCAGTGAGCTTTAATGGAGTCATTTTGCTTTCCAGAAGTAGTTGTTAGAAAATACAGCCGTCTTTACAACTGTTCCAGCAAAACTTTTAAACCTATGAATGTCTGGTCGCAGTAAGGGAAGCAAAAATCCGTACAAGGGCAGGAGAGTTAAGAAGCCGGTGGGAAGAAACCCGTTTTAACGCTGTAGGAGGAGGGAGGAGCTTCCTGGGAGTTCTGATCTGAGTGTCTCGAGGACGTTGAAAGGTGTCTCACAACCACGTGACTACTTGACTTCCTACGAAGTATGCCAGAGCCTTAAGTCAGTGGAGTCCAATCCTGGTCCTGGAGGACCACCATCCTGCGTGTTTTCGGTGTTTCTCAGCTTTGACACATCTGATCTGAATGACTGAGTGATTAACAGGCTTCTGCAGAAGCTGAAGACCCACTGAAGAGCAGAGAAACATCTAAAACCTGCAGGACGGTGGCCCTCAAGGACCAGGACTGGACACCGCTGGACCAAGTTTAATCTCCAAGTAACCTAACATGCAGGTTTTTAGACTGTGGAAAGAAAAGCCTAGCATGCACAAGGAGAAGACATACATGTTTTTATTAATATGCATCTGTTTTTAACAATTGACTTGAAAATGTCTTTTGATCAGCGATCACCTGGAATACTCAGCTCTGCATCAGCCTCACAAGAGTGTAACTGAACGGGTAAAGATGAGATTTTTCCAGAACAGTCAGGGAGTAGACGAGCGGCGGACTGGATTACCTTCAGCTTAGGAAGACGTTTGATGGTCTTGAGTGGCCGCAGGACTCGGAGGACTCGAAGGGACTTGATGGTGTTGATGTCCTTCCCTTTGGTCCCTCTGTGCAGATTGAGAGCGCAGTCAGTTTGGGTCATGTACTGACTGTAGTACACCAGGTATATCAGTGATACCTGCCTGTTTTCTGTTAGTGGAGTTCATGCACGGAGTGGATAAATTGACTGAAACATGCAACAAAGTTGGTCAATTTCTGTTTTTCTTCTCTGTTCTCTGTTTTCTGTCGCCTACATTTAATCTTTTGTTGGTTCTTCTGCTTTCCTTGGATTATTTTTTTCCATTTTCATCTTTTGTTCCCTCTCTGCATCCACTTTTGTATTCACTATCCACCAATTAGTGTTTTCTTTCCTTAATTTAATTTTATTTGTCGTTTGCCTTTCTTCTTTTTAATCATTTTCCTGACAAGTTGTATTTTTTCTTGTCTTTTCCCTTTATTCTTTGCTGTTATTTCTCAATAATCTGAATGATTCATCACAGGAAGCTTCACACAACAATTTAATACAAACTAAACAAACATCACTGTCAAAATGTTATTGAAAAGACTGATTTTTTGTACATTTCTTTCACTGTCGGACTGCTTACCTGAGCACCAATTTCACTACAAAAAGCTAATCTTAGTACCACAAACATTTTGTATTTTTCACAGGAAATGCACAAAAAAAATCCGCCTTGGATTTGGGAGGCAGATTTTTTGCAGGAACCACTTTTTAAACGCTTCCTGTTTTAACTGGGAGCGAGGGAGGGTTTCCCAGCAAGCTGTGATGCTAAAAACATAAAAATTAAAGCCATAATTCACTCTTCCAAACTAGCTTTTGTGCTTTTTTATTTCATTGACAAATTGGTGAAAAGTGACTGTTATATTTACGTAAGCCAAATCTCTAAAGAATATGGACACAATCAAACATTTAAAGGAAAGAGCCATCGGATAAATCAAGCTGTGCCTGGAAAACCGGCAAAAACATTCATCACAAAGTGCTCCAACAGCAGCGTGCTGTCTGAGAGATGCTGTTCGCAAAGCTAATAATTCAATAAAAGATAAAAATGCTAAACTTATAAACCTGCGCATGATTCAGCAAACATCAGAAGAGCACATGGGGCCTTTATTTAATTTGTTAGAGTGCACTCATGTCCGTAGAGAAATAAAATATGAAGGAAAATCTGCTGCTCACCAAGAGACAAATGAGAGTTCATATCGGTACTTTCAGCTGTGTGTGGAGCGCCGGGTCAAAACAAGATGAGCTAAAACTACCTTTAGGTACCTGAACAACACTTAGAAACCAGGAAAAATTGATTTAGCTAGCTGAAAAGAACTAAAAGCTAGCTAAAAGTAGCAAAATCCTAGCGAAAAGCTAAATAAAGCAAAAGGCTGAGTGATATGATGGCTAGAACCTAAAAGTAGTAAACAGTAGCTAGAAGCTAAAAGAAGCAAAAGACTAGAAAAAAGCTAAAACAATAGCTAAAAGTAGCAGAAGTTAAACTAAAAGTAGTAAAACACTAGCTAAAGATAAAAGCTAATTGTGGCAAAAGGCTAGCTTAAAGTTAAAAATGCCAAAAAAATCTAAAAATTGCTAAAAATAGAAAAAGGCTACATAAAAGCTAAAGTAGAAAAAGGTTAGCTAAAAGCTTTATGTATCAAAAGGCTAGCTAAAAGTAGCAAAAGAATAGCTGGAAGCTAAAAATAGCAGAATGCTAGCTAAAAGCTAAATAAAGCAAAGGGATAGCTAAAAAGAGCAAAAGGCTAGTTAGAAAAGGCAAAATGGTGGCTTGAATCTAAAAGCTAAAGCAGCAAAATGCTAGCTAAAACCTTAAGTTACGTACTAAAAGCCTAGCTAGAAGCTAACAGGAGCAAAAGGCTTGCTAAAAGCTAAAACAATAAAATAATAGATAAAAGCTAAATGTGGTAAAAGGCTAGCTAAAAGCTAAAACAATAGCTAAAAGTAGCAGAAGTTAAGCTAAAAGTAGTAAAACACTAGCTAAAGTTACAAAAGAAAAGATAAAAGCTTAATGTGGCAAAAGGCTAGCTAAAATTTAAAAATGCCAAAAAATGTTAAAAATTGCTAAAAATAGAAAAAGGCTACATAAAAGCTAAAGTAGAAAAAGGTTAGCTAAAAACTATATGTATCAAAAGGCTAGCTAAAAGTAGCAAAAGAATAGCTGGAAGCTAAAAATAGCAGAATGCTAGCTAAAAGCTAAATAAAGCAAAGGGCTAGCTAAAAATAGGAAAATGGCTTGAATCTAAAAGCCAAAGCAGCAAAATGCTAGCTAAAACCCTAAGCTATGTACCAAAAGCTAGCTAGAAGCTAACAGAAGCAAAAGGCTAGCTAAAAGCTAAAACAATAAAAGAATAGATAAAAGCTAAATGTGGCAAAAGGCTAGCTAAAAGTTACTAAAAGTAGCAGAAGGCTTGCCAAAAATGGAAAAGGGCTAGCTAAAAGCTAAAAGCATTAGCAATATGTGTATGAGCACAAAAAAGGCTCCTTTACTTTTTTATTGCTACAAACAGATCTTGATTTGGTTGCTAACGTTTCTGACAACTAATATCAGACGTTAAATTGTTTTTTTTTCAAGAGAAAATGTTGGAAAAATAAACCAAATCAAACTTTCCTGTTGAGCTTTTTTAAAAACTGTTTATGGGTGCAGGGTGCGTATAAGAAGCCTACAGAAGTATATTTCTATGTACAGTGGGAGAAGAAAAGATGCTAAAATGTAAAGAATTGTGGTTCCTAATATTTTGGCTCGGGGCATTTTCTTTTACGGTGAAAAATTCAAACTAAACGGCATGCAGCTCTCATGCTTCAATAACCTGAATACCCTGACATGCAGTCGGCCGAGTCCCATCCAGTCCTGCTGGACACAATCAGAAGGTAAAATGTCACCAAATGGCTTTCAGAAGAGCTTTTCAGCAAGTCGAGGTTCCCTTTATCTAGATGTTTTGAAGTGGTTTAGTTCTGAGAGAATCGCTTGAACTGAGGTCCTTTAAAAACCTACCTGAAACAGGTAAGATAGTATTTGTTCACAACCTTTCCACAAAACCCCACTTCAAAAGATCTGAGGCATCCTTTGAGACCTTTGAGTCGGGTGATAAGGCCCGTCTGTGATTATTTTACACAGAAACGTGGCAGTCTGAGAGGAAAAGACTCCTTTTAACTTTAAGTGCAGCAACTTGTGGTGGATTTAAAACAGGAACTGTAATCCTTTAATGACTTTTCTTAAGCTCACTGCAAAAAGATGACGAGATTTAACCAAATCAACTGACTGAAACTGATCATCTGAGTTGCGTAAAAGAAATTCTAATTATTCATTACAAATAAACCCTATCAGAATCTATTCATCAGCCTTCTGAAAGCTATTAGATGGAGCTTCCAATATTGTCTTTTGAGATTTATTTTTTCCAATATTGGCACAAGAGGATAAGAGGGAGAGGCATGATAGTCAAGCACCTGGGGGTGAAAAGGTTCATTAGGAGGTTTGGGTGTTCAAATGTCAGGAAAAAAGGGGGGTTTGTATGGAGAGGTGGGTCAAAAAGCAAAAGGTAGAGAGGGACAGTTCCCACCTGACCACGCTTTGCTGCGATCTGATGGAGAAAAGAAATGATAAGCGAGCAGACGATACAGGAAAAAAAAAGACACCAGCATTGAAAGAAAGACAGAATTAAATCAACACTCAAAGCAGAAATCGCACAGGCACGAAGTGAGGTTCACACTTACAACACCGAGACCTTCAGACAAACAAAAAGAAGGAAACCCAGCAACCTGATTCACTTTTCATTGTTTATCACAGCGATCAGAACCCAAAGGATCCTGAGTTTGTCCGGGATTATCCTTTAAGCTTTGCTTCGTGGTGTTAAACATCTCCGTGGTACGAATGACACGAGTCACGGGATGGAAGGACAAAATGCTGAACAGGAAGTTAACGTGAGAGGGACAGAAAAAGGGGAATTTATTAAGTCTCATAACCCTTAAGATAGTAAATCGGTTAACTTGTTCCTTCACCAAATTCTATACCCATTTGTTGTCATTTCATACCCACTGGTAGACATTTTGTACCCAGCGAGACAACTCATGCCCAGGGGTAGACATTTTGTACTCATGGGTAGACATTTCATACCCACTGGTAGCTATTTTAAACCCACCAGTAGACATTTTGTTCCCACTGGTGGACATTTCGTACCCAGGGGTAGACAATTTATGCCTACTGGCAAACATTTTGTACTCATGGGACATTTCCTTCTTACCGGTAAACAATTTGTTCCCACTGGTAGACAATTCATATCCACCAGTGGACATTTTGTACCCAGCAGTAGACAATTCATGCCCAGGGGTAGACATTTTGTATTCATGGATAGACATTTCATACCTACTGGTAGACTTTTCAGACTTGCCAATAACATGTTTTTCCAAAATGTAGACATGTTGTACCCAAGGTAGTGATTTCATACCCACTGGCAGCTGTTTTAAACCCACCAATAGACATTTTGTTCCCACTGGTGGACTTTTCGTACCCAGCAGTAGACAATTCATGCTCAAACTGTCCACTGGTATACATTTTGTTCCACTGGTAGACATTTTGTACCCACTGGTAGACAATTCATACCCACCAGCACACATTTCGTACCCAGCAGTAGACAATTCATGCCCAAAGAAAGATATTTTGTGCCCACTGGATGACATTTTGTACTCACTGGTAGACTTTTCCTATCCACTCTTAGGCATTTCGTACCAACCAGTAGCCGTTTAATATCTGTTGGCATGCAGTCACGTGCATGTTTCCCCTCCTGCATAAAACTCTACATGCACTACAAGGATCCTAGTAATTGTACACGCACGGATTATTATATGCACAAAAGTGATATATGCTTTTAATCCCCCTAGTTTTGCACCGCGACCAACCCTGCGTCCAGAGGGAGGAGCTCCACGCGATCCAGGATCGAGCTGTTATTTCATGGTCGACGATGAAAACATCGTAGAACAAGCGGATCCATTTTCATGACAGAACGACGAGCCAGACATGTTCAAAACCTCCACTGCGGTTTAAAAATGATCTAAATAAAAGCACAACAAATCAATCGCTGTGCGTAACTTACACACACCTGTCAGGCTCAAACGGTTCTTTCTTCTACCGCTCTAAATGCTCCGGTTTAACCACACCACCACAAAAAAATTAAACTGATCCAAATCTTGATTTACAAAGCACAGGACAGCTGCCAGCAGGGGTGGGTATGAAGTGGGCTGAGTCGGGTACAAAGTGAAAGTTTATTTTCTAACCCAAAAATACAGAACTAACCAAAAATGCAAATGTATGATTTGGCAAAAGGTACAAATTGACCTGGAGCCAAAATTGAACAAATCTGTGCAAACCAAAAACAAAAGGAACATGCTTGGATAAAGTTAATGTGTTTAATAAAGTTAATGTCATTGTGGTAAACATAAAAAGGCTGCCAATCACTCTGTTTATTTTCCATGTGCCCTGATTGGAAACAGAAGCAGATAAGCTCACTTGTTTACATCTTAAACCATAAAATAAAACCTAAAAGATTTATTTCTGGCAGCATTTTGTTGAAGTTGCTAAACATCAGATGGTTTGTGCAAACACACAAAAATACAAATCGGATAATTGCAAAGCAGGTAATTACATTTATGTAACCTGAATGCAGTGTTATATAACAAAAACAGAGTAAATGCCAGTTTCTTCAATCATGACTCTGGCTGTGATGATAAGAACCGCCGATGACAAAATATGACATTTGCTCAAAACATTTAGCTGGGAGAGAAAGGCCGATGCAGACTGTAAACTCAGACGACTCTGGCTGACGTGAAGGAAAGCAGAGGACACAAACAGATAAACAGAAAGAGCACACATTACCCCATAAGGCTCCTGAAAGCAACCGAAGCCAGGAAACAGGAAGGGGAAAAAAACAAAAAGAGGAAGAAAAGGACTCAGCAACAGATAAAAGACAAAGAGAAGCAGCAATAAAAAAAAAGATTAAAAAATCCAAACCTGCAAACCAGTCAGCAGGTGAAATAAACTGTTGAAACAATTTAGTTTTTGTCCAAAGATGAGTAACACGTTGGTTTATTCAAGGATCCACTATCAACGATAAAACAGACTTAAATGTGGTTTTTGTAAGACTTGTAAAAGTCATTTCTTAATTCTTTCCTGCCAAGCAGTCGGACTATTTTGCAACTTTTTAAAGGGATCTTTACCAGTAGTTCATCAAAATGTCTAAAGATTTAGGCTCCTAACTCAAGGGATGAACCAGTGTTGTGTCAACACCGACAGATGAGCAAAAAGCAAAAAAAAAAATTAAATGGGATCTTTAAATACCAACAGCTTGTCACAAAGACAGAATTACAGAATTAGTTCTCATTTCTTTGACTGAATCTGTAATGATTCCCAAAAAGAAAACAGTTTGACAGAAAATTGGACTTTTTCACCAACAAGGTGATTCTAAATCAGGTAAAAAAACTGCAAATGAAAATGAAATGTCATAAAAATCAACGCTACAGCTGGTCAACGATGCAGCATCCCAGAGAAACTTTGCGTGGAGTCATAATGTTTACGAATGTCATGAAAACATACTGTTCTGTGAAGATATCTGGTCGAAGGAGTCATCTCACTATTACCATAAAAATAACTAGGAAAATATAAGTGTTATTGCTGCTACTTTTAAATACAGAAATCCAGATAGCAAGACTGTCTGAACCATGTAAAACAGTTTTATGATTGTTTAAATACACCTCCCAGCTCCTTTAAATATGAAGTAAAATATCCACAACAAATACAAAGAGTAACAGTAAAACAAAGTCCTCCAGCTTCTCCATCATTTTTACACCAATTAGCCTTTTAGTTGACTAGAAATAAACCATCAAAAACCATGTAAATTCAAGAGGAGTCTGCCGTGATCATAGCAGCAACGCAAAAGCCTTGAGGTTTAAGAACAACAAGTGGATCGGCACGTTTAAGCTGTTTAACAGAGCGAAACAAACAGCAGGAAAGAGTGTCAGAGTGGTTCATGTTGGCCAACTTCAGTCATGGATTAAAGAGAAAAGATAACAGCGAATCCAAAAGTAATGAGCTGCACAGAAAGAATTGATGAAAAATAAATAAAACGGCCTTACGAGCAGGCGAACGCCACCAGAGCGCCACTGACCACGATGAAGTCCAGAATGTTCCACAGGTCACGAAAATAAGAGCCGGGGTGGAGGAGCAGCCCCAGGTCAATCATCTGGAGTCAGACAAGAAGAACGCAGTTTTATTTTTTTTAACTTCAGTCAGATTTATTTGTTTTGCACGTTCATAAGGTTGACCAACGTGCTTTACGAAACTAAACAAACAGGAAAGACCGTCATAAAAAAACTAAAACAAATACAATAAAATAGACAACTTTATGGAACTCAGACTGAACTCAAATTAGGAACATTAGGAAGAAAAATTTACAATTTGACGCGGTATGATCACTGATGAGACAGCTAGTTATTCCATTGATGTAAAAAGCTCAGATCTGGTGATTACAAGAGAAGGAAAGAAGTGAAACTTCTGTACAAAACTGGAGTAAAATTTTTAAAGGTTATTTGTGGCTCTGCTGCTTGTGAGGGGTCAAGTAAGTTCAGTAGGAGGTCCTACATCGCGGCTCTGGACAGATTGTGTTGTGGATAAAAGTGATCCAGAAAACCCCCAAAAAGTGGTCCGAGTCAAACCGTCTTCGGCGAGCTGCATTTAGCGCTAACAAACTGCAAACTGAACATGTTCTGATGGGGAAAAAAAGGGGTTATCACCTTAATCACCATCTCAAAAGTGAAGACTCCTGTAAAGACGTAATCCAGATATTTGAGGACCTGCAAACACAACATAAAGATCAGAGATGACCCATCAGTAGATGGACTTTTTGGAGGTGTGAGCAACGGTTCTGAGCAGGTCACTTTTGAGCTTCGCCCTCTTCTGCACAGACATTCACTCTAATGCACACAGAAGCATCACCTCAGTTTCCCTCTGAGGCCCTGACGGAAATACTAATCTGTAGTAGCTGTGCACGTCTGTCAAAATGAAAACAACGCGTCTCATCTCTAATCTTAATGTGCTGATAAAAAAAATAAAACTAGATGTGCGCAACATTTGTTCATTGTTTTAAAGCATTTTACATCAAGAGTCACTTTAGAATTAACTGTTGCACCAAAAATATGTATTTGTATATGTATTTTGTCAACATGAGTAAACGTTTTCTCCCTCAGTCCGAATGAATCAGCCCGAATTAGACATATTTGTGCGCAAATCCCCATTCACTCCTGTGAGCATGCACATTATCATGCAAATCCACGTCTGCTTTTGTTGGTCGTGCTCTCCCACATATTTATTTAGGAAGTCCAGACGTCAGCTCGACTCACGTTGTTCCGCGGTGCGTTGGCCTGCACGGGGTCCTCGGCTGCCAGCGTGATGCTGCTCATGGTGATGACCAACAGGATGCACATTTCAAAGTAGCGCAGGTTGACCACGTAGTGGCACAGGCGTCGCACGCTGCAAGACCACGCACATATAAACACAACACATGAAGGAGTGGTGACAGCTAGCCAGGTACACTCAGGTGTGTCCGAACAGGCGAACAAACTCCTCTGTGGTTCATCTGAGGTTCTAATCAACACAAAGGAGCTCAGACGGATCTCGCTTACAGGAGCTTTCAGGTCCTCTGATTCAATGCTAAATGCTCTTTCTCAGATATTATAAACGACTAACTGTAGATACTCAGATCATGTAGGGGAACTTAGACAATCATGCTTTCAGGATTGTGGTGTTAAAAGGTTTTTTAAGAAAAAACTAAACAAAACACCTAATTGATCCAATTAAAGAGGCTCCATTAATAGGGTCACGTAGTCATGTTACAGCATTGGGTAAATGGTGGATATTATTTAGAGGTTTGCTTTAAAATGATGTCCAGAGATATTTCAAAACAAAACAGAGTTTTCCTTTTTTTTGCTGTTTAGTTGTGTATTGAGCGTTCCTCCACTCAGACACCTTCCGGCTGAAACTTACGGGTTGGTCTGTCCAAAGACGAACATTGAGCTGTAGGGAAGGATCTGCCGAGGCCCATTAGTCGCCTCCTCCTCTTCCAGATCTTTCTTCTCCTCACTGAGCTGGAAGTTGTCACAATCGATGTTGTTCACTGGAGTGAAACAGAAGATAAATAGCACTTATTTACAGCAGCTAAAAGAAACATTAAAAGGAAAATGTAAACTATTGGTTTACGTAGCCAATTATTGTCTCCACTATTGGGACCTTGCTAACTTGCTCATTATTGCATCCCACTAGTGTTTATTTGTCTGTTAGCAAAATATCTCATAAACAAGTGGATGGATTTTAATAAAACTCTTAGAAAGTGATCACTGGACGTCCATCTAAAACTAACTTTAGGAGTCAACCCCATTAAAGATGGCTGCCACAGCTAAGCAACCTTATTATATTGAGCTAAATTTTGGCGTGGTAGTAGCTGAGTGTCACTCCCAACACATACTCTGAGCACAATCGCACAGTTGCAACCAACTGTCTTTGTCTGTTAGCATAATATCTCATGAACAAGTGAATAAAATTGAGCAAAACTCTAAGAAATAATAGTTGGATGAACATCTACACCTATCAGCTCAATTTAAGATGGCTGCCACAGCCTTAGCCAATACAAAAATAGCTATAACTCCATCAGTTTACAGATATTGTGCTAAAATATGGCGGGAGAGTTATCTTTGACATATTCTGAGCACCAATACAGCTTGTGTTATCTCACAATGTTTCATGAGATACAAGATTTGGTCAAAACCGCTGAAGCGCCATCATTTCTCAACATAAGATGATCTTAGTTTAAAACTCTGTGATATGCAGGAATTCTTTATTGGTTTTACAATTTTTGCATCAGCTGCATCACAGTGTTTGACTTCTGGGTCTAGAGTTTCGAACTCCAGTCCAATAGGTGGCTAAAGATAGTTTATATTTTAGAAATACTGGCTATAAAACAAAACTTGAATCAAACATTTCTTTGTTGATCTTCTGGCATGTAACTACACTGAAACCAGTGACTAGTGTAAATATTTTGTACTAACTGGGTATGATGGTGGTTTCTCCAGGCGGGGCGGTGATGGTAACAGGGATGTGGATAGCATTGCTGTTGAGTCCGGCCTGACTGGCTCTGGTGGAGTTCTTCTGGTTGTCAGCGTCTTCCTGTTTTTCGCTGGGAGTCAAACTGCTTCGCTTCGGCTGCAAAGGACTGCCGGCGAGGCTGTCCTCCTCAGTATCTGCCTGCCTCTCCCTGAGGAAAAAAGGGTTTTGTTTCACAAGCAGCGAGAAGAACTCAGTAAGGTTTTACTGCGATGATATCCAAAGACATCCATTCAGTCGGGTTTATTTATCTGAGATGAATAAAATGCACAGATGATAAAAACTACTCCAATCATTTGGGTTACAGAAGAGTTTATGGTCGACTCAATGATTGAAAAGGAGCCCAAACCATTAAGCCCTCCACCACCGTGCTGACAGCTGTGATGAGGTGTTAGTGCTGATTTGCTGTGTTTGATTTTCTTTAAACTATAGCGCTGTCCAATATGAGTAAACATATTCAATTTGTCTTGTTTTGTCCCAGAAGTCTTGTGGTTCCTTCAGATGAAGTCGTGCTGCCATGTTGTTTTTAGAGACAAGAAGCTTTCTGCTGCAGCCCTTCAAACCAGCCATGACCTTTGACCTTTAACCTGCTAACTGAGGCCTGTAGAGTCTGAGATGGAGCTAATTTCTCTGAGCATTGCACGGTCTGACCTTCAGGGTGAATTTGCTGCCAGTCCTGGGAAGACTGGCAGCTGTACTAAATGTCTACCACATTTTTTCTTTCTGTAGAATAATGGACTTCAAATAGTTTGGAAATGACCTTTGACCTTTCCCAGATTGATGGGCAGCAACAGCTGCTTCTCTAAGGTTGTTGCTGATGTCTTTCTGCCCTGGCATTGTGTTAACACACACCTGAGCAGCAAAACCTCCTGCTTTTCTAGAGGTGATCCCACTGATGATCAGTTAATGAATCCATCTGATCAGCAGCTCCTGGCTGATCCAGAACCTCTGAAACCCTGTAGAAGCAGCAGAGTGGACTTAGTCTTTCTCAAACAGCTTTTCCATTTAGTTTTTTAAATAAATGAAGACATGGAAACAAGAATCTGTTGTGTGCTTTTGGTCAGTTAATGTTAGATTCTGATCAATTTTTTCTTATCTGAAACGTAGAACCCTAGAATTCAAAGAGAGTGGACTATCTTTTCTCTCACGACTGCAGTTTGTTTAACTGAAGTTAACTGTTGTTTTCTTTGCACAATAAAAACCATGAAATCATGACACTTAAATAAAAGAAGCAAAACGTGCAGGTGGAATCAGAAAAACCTTTTGGGGACACGATAAGCAGAAGAAGAACTTTAGGTTTTTTGAAGCGGTACCTGCAATATCTGGATCCGTTCTTGTTCCTCCTGCAGTCGTCTCCAGTAAGAGTAGATTGAGCTTTAGCCAAACGAGAACAGCGGACCTGCTTCTCTACGGTGTTCTCTCCTCTTCCTCTGTCCTCTTCCTGAGCTCCGTTTGCCAAACGTCCATTTCCTTCTTTTGATGTTCGATGAGCGTGATGGTGACGATGCCCTCTTTCCTCTCCTCCTCCTCGTGCATCACTGACCTCCCTCTCAGGAGATCCAGCTAGGTGGTGGTGCCTGTGTCCCCCATCATGGCCCCCTCCCCTCTCTTTTGTTTTGGAACCGTCTGGATTTTGCTCTCTGCTCCGGTGATGAGCGTGGTGCCTCCCTCCTCGGCTGTCACCTCCTTCGCCGGTCCTGTCACGGTGGCGGTGATGCCTCCTGGAGTGAATGTGGAAGCTGTCTCCAAGTCCGTCCTGTCGGGGACCTCCTGACTCCTCCTGACCCCCTGAGCTGGTTTTGTCACTGTCATTGGCTTCCACCACAAGCGGCCGGTCCGTGTGGGTTTTCATGTCGGGGTGCAGATGGAGGGCAGTGGACATCCTGAGGCGTTCCTCGGAGTCGAGCTCGTTGAACAAGGCCTCTGTGCTCGTCTTCATGTTGTGTTTCCTCAGCTGGTTGGTCCTCTGCTCCCACACTGACATGGTCTTTGCAGACCGCTGCTGCTCCTTGCTGAAAGCATCAAACCAAAGATCAATGAAAAACAGTGAAAGAAAACAGTTCTGGTATCTTCTTATTTCTCTATTTAATGGGTTCTAGTTGGGGTTTGGGATGTAGTTCCATCCATAGAAGCTAAAAATTAAAACATTTTTTTATTTTTAATGATGCTCAGGAAGCCTCTAATCAGAAAGATAGATTTAGGCCTATGGATGTGTCGATCACAAATGGTCACCATGGTAAAGTCTTCACTTACCATGCAGAAGTATGTAGAGAAGCATCCAACACGTGAGATGGTTAAATGTTTCTAATGCTGAGAGGATTAATGATATGTTTTATTTTGCTGCCCCCCATTGCCCCCCCTGGCCAGACAGTCATACTATATACAAAATATCTTGTGACCCACTGGACGGATTTTAATGAAACTCTCTGCAACTAATCATTGGATTGAACTGATTAACTTTTAAAGTCAACCCAAATTTAAGCCAACACAAAAATATCTCTAACTCAGTCAGTTTTACAGATATTGAGCTAAAGTTTGGTGGGTTGGTAGCTGAGAGTCATTCTCAAAACATATGCCCCATTTCCACTAGTGAATCTACAGCACGGTACGGTACGGTTCCACGCCTTTTCCATTATCCAGGATTCATGGAACCGTCCCCCTTTTCAGTACCAACTCCATCGAGGTTCCAAGCGTACCGTGCTGGCCTGAAAATGCAACATCAGAACACTGTCCATCACTGATTGGTTAGGAGGTGGAGTCACTGTTGCGTCCGAGCTACCCTCACAACAACTCGAGGCGCCATTTTTTTCTTTGCAATCGTTGGAGCGACATTCTTGATCTTGAGAATGGCAGAACAAACCACACCGTGGTCCAAAGCTGAGGATCAGGAGTTTTTGTGCTCGGTGGCAGAGGACAAAACTCATAATTAATAATACGACCATGTCCTCCATTGTTGTGTTCGCGGTCTTCTTCTTCAACTATGTTTAATGGTGGCTGACAAAAAGCTCTGGAGCATTACCGCCACCAGCTGGCAAAGCGCGTGACGACAATTTCCGGACTCGGGGACCGTCCAGAACCCACCCACTAGAACTGTACGGAAGTGTAATGGAAAACCACTCGAACCGAGCCGAACCGTGCTGTACCGTGCTGTAGAGGCACTAGTGGAAAAGGGGCAATACTGTGAGGGCTAACTTATCTCTCAAGATCTTTCAAGAAATGCTAGTTTCAGTTATGATTATAGTTTAGGAGGAGGGGACTCTTCAGTGAGCTGAGTAGTGACTGTTCAGAGTTTATATCATCAACTGTAAAGTAAGAAACGGAAGTAGGCCTACATCAGAAGACGGTTGGCCAAGTCCAGCACTGCAGTATTTTTCATCTAGCCTATATCTGACAACAGCATAAGAAAACGCCTGAAATTTTGTTATGTTGTTGGTTTTGGTGTGCCAACCCTAGATTATCAGCTGCCCCCATCTGGTCACCCCTTTGAAAACTTTCTGGAGGTGCCCCTGTCTTCGGAGGGCCAGGTATGGAAATAAAAATAAAGATCAGCTAAAAGACTTCGTCTTACAGCTGGTCCTGTGTTTACTTTTGTTTTCCTCTTGAGGTCTGCTCAGAGTTCAGCTCACTCTGAATGCATTTGGCTTGTAGCTTGTTGTTTACTTTTCTGTGGCTAGAACCAGATCAAGTTTTCAACATGAAAGAAGATAGAGTCTGTCCAGTTCTAGCTACTGAACCCAAACTTTCTTTGTCCAAGATGTCCACTGTCCCTCCTCTGCACATGTCCAAACTACTGTATCTCAGCCCCGCCTTCAAACCTGAGCTGTCACGTCTTATTTTGGTCACTCCCAATGAAAATCTGAACATCTTTATCTCTGACTCACCATCTTGTAAACATTCCCTTTCACTCTTGCAGCTGTCCTTTCAGAAATCACCGGACACTCGTCTCCATCCACTCCACCCTGCCTGCACTCTCTTCTTCAGCTGTCCTGCTCTCCTGACGGTTGCTTCAGATGGTTGACCCCAGGTACAATAACTCAACCTCTTTCAGTACCTCCACTCCTCGCAGCTTCACCGTTCCACCCGTCTTCCTCTCCTTCCCACAGATGGATTCTGTCTCGCTTCTACAATACATACACACCTCTGCCTCTCCAGGCTCTCTTCCACCTGCTCCCTACTCTCACTACAGATGTCATCTGTAAACATCACAGTCCTCTGGGTCCCATGAACTGACCTGACCTCATCTATCAACCTGTCCATCAACATTAAAACAAGAAAGTGATACCGGATGTAATCCCACCCCAACCTTGAACCCATCTGTCACTCCTACTGTAAATCTGTCTTCTTGTCCTTTTACTTGTCCCACACCACCCTGTCCTACTATCTGCCTTCTGCAGCTCCTTCTGACCCTCTCCATCAACACTCTCGAAGCAAACATCAAATCTGCAGAGCTCAAGGCTCATAGGCTTTATCCCTCTGTCGTTACTACAGCTCTGCACATCCCCGTTGTTCTTGAAAATCATTACCTGTACACTTCTTCTCCATCAGACCCTGCAGTTAGTTCTTTAAATTCAGGGCGAGTCTCTCGTGTGTAAACGGGGCGCTCGCTATTAACGTCCAACAGAGCAGAGGATGTTTGGAAATGAGACTAATGAGAAAAATGTGGCCAATGTTTTTGCAAACATCGGTTTAGGTACAGGAATAATAAAAAAGAAGACATAATTAAAAATGTTTGATGTCTCCATTGTTCCATCTGTCATGTCAGTACTGCTTGTGAACAGTATGGTTCAGTTAAATGGTAATTTATGGTGAAATTAAGTTTCCATTTGGTCACCTGTATTTAAAGACACGGCAGGTAGGGGAGCAGTAGACAGTATAAGTCCTAAAAGACACACAGACAGAGGACACAGGACAGGTAACCACAGACACACACATACAGGTAGAGCTGGCATGCTCGCAGAAAAGAAGAAGAAGGAAGTTACAATCCCGGGAAAGGTGAGATACATTAACAAAACCTTCGTATAATAAAAACATGCATAAATCGGAGTCTCCGCTAACATTTCAATGAACATCTCTGAGGTTCTGAAGTGACAGACTAGAAACGTCAAACTGTCTTCGCTGACAGAAACACGTCGACAAACGAGAAAAGTTAACATTTTCTGCAAAAATACAGCAAACGCTGAAAGAACAAGAAGCTGAAACTGAAATGTTTAAGTTAAAACAAGCAGAACAGAAACACAAAAGATCAGGACGCTAAAATGAGCTGAACAGTAGCAAAAATAATAGCCTTTTGGCTAATTCTGGCTTTTTAAATTCATGAAATGTTTGTTTGTTTTAATAAATTGCACCGTCCCCTTTCAAATAAATAAATCAAATCTAATATAAAAAACAGAAAAATAGTAGCTAAAAGCCTAAACAGCAAAACAGTAGCTAAAAGCAAAAAATATCAAAACCGTAGCTAAACAATAAAACCAGCAAAAAATTAGCTAAAAGCTAAAATTGGGAGGACAGTAGCTAAAAGGAGAACAGTAGCTAAGAGCCTAAACAGCAAAAAAAAGTAGCAAAAAGCTAAAACCAGCTAAACAGTAGCAATACAGCAACTAAAAGCAAACATTTTTCAAACTGTAGCTAATTGTTAAAAGCAGAGAAATAGTAGCTGAAAACTAAAATAATCAAAAGAGTAGCTAAAATAAGCAGAGCAGTAGCTAAAACCTGAAAAGCAACAATTACGTAAAACTAACTAGAACCTAAAATCTGCACAACTGTAGCTAAAGACTTAAACTTGGAAAACTGTAGTTAATAGCTAAAATGATCAGAAACAGTTGCTAAAACAAGCAGAAAAGTAACTAAAATCCAAATCAAGCAGAGCAGCAGCTAAAAACTAAAGTCTGCAAAATTGTAGCTAAAAGTTTAAACTAAGAAAACTGTAGCTAATAGCTAAAATGATCAAAACCACTGCTAAAAGCAAAAAAAGCAAAACAGTAGCTAAAAAGTAAATGAAGCATAAGAAGACAGCAGCTGAAGATTTTAAAGAGATCAAAGTCTTTGAAGGAATAAATGATCTTAATGTATTTCTATGGGGTAAAAATTAATTAAGTTAAGTATTTAAAATCATATAAAAGTTACAAACACCAAAAGTTGAAGCACGCTTTTTTTTCGATCGAGCTTCACATTTTTATATATGAAAGGGTAAAAACAGCACAAAGTTTGTGAAATAGTTTGATTGCAGAAAAAACAATAAACAAATTATTAACCATAGAGGACAGAAAGCAGAAGAATCACTGCAGACACCAGAGAGGCTGAAAGGAGGAACAACAGTTTACTGGAAACAGTTTCCACTCCTGTTCGGTGTTTTCTGCAGGTGACGGTGATTTTTTTTAAGGCACCTTGTAAACGAACTTCACTCTTCTAGTAGTAAAGTGAAAGATTACAGATTATTGAATTAGACACGAGATAAGGAAAGGAGAAATAACCAGAATGGAGAGGAGACGGGAGCAGGAAGAGAATCGGATGGAAGGTGGGGAATTAGAAAAAAGGAAATGACAAAAGGGAAGGAAGAAGGAAAGGAGGAAGGAGAGGAGAAAATCGTAACAGAGAGATAACTCACGGTGACTGAATGCTGATGATGGACGACCTGCGAGACAGTGCATCTCGATTTTGCTTTACAAAACTGTACATGCAGAACAAAAGAAAACAATGAGGCATAAATGTGAAAGGGACAGGTGGACAGGTCCGTCCACCTGAACCCCCCCACCCCGCTCTGTTTCACAGTCTCTATGAAGCTACTTCAACACCACCACAAAAACAAATGACTTGGGATGACACAAAATGAAAACCATGCAGAAGTTTCATTCCAAAATGGGACATTTTTCTGTTATTGCAGGAATTGGTTTGGTGTTAAAGTTAACTCTGAAAAACTCAACACTGGTCCTTAATTTCAGGGCTTTATAGGTTTGAAAATGTCACTCAGTGGAGCTGCTCAGACTTGCAGGTGATTCAATGTTTAATGATCGTATGTGTGCATGGCCTAGATTACAGTCAAGCAAGCCGGACACACAAAGAGAGGAGAGGATTAAAAAAATAATAATTGGTCGTTGAAATTGTGGATGGTCGCAAACACTCAGACCGCAACGAAAAATCCACCTATTTCCTTGCATTTTAGAGTCACCAACTAGTCCTTTATCATCACCAAAATTTGACTTGATAACGCTGGATTAACTCGACCATAAGCAGCTGGAAGTCTTCAGGTCTTTCTACTTGGTTTGCTGTTAAAAGCAAACTGTCAGATGTTATGTTACCTTCAGAAAGAGGGGCACTATGGGTCCGTTTTTCCCAAGACATTGGAAGCTTAAATTCTCAATTTGTCATTAAATGCACCATCAGCCCATTAAGGAGGCCTTTCATCCACCCATCCATCCATCTTCTGTCCTTGTTTACTCCTGTTCATGGTCACAGGGGAGCTGGTTCCGACCTCCAGTGGTCATTGGGCGAGAGGCGGAGTTCACCTCGAACGGGTCGGCAGTCACAAAGAGACAAACAAGACAGGCGATCACTCACAATTCCAAAAAGCCAATTTATGTAGCCTCTGTGTTATAATAATCCATCCATCCATTTTCTTTACCCGCTTCTCCATTCCGGGTCGCGGGCAGCCGGTGCCTATCTCCAGCAGTCACTG
>JAOXNZ010000038.1:23735805-23747397 GCA_028566095.1 Kryptolebias brasiliensis
AGACGGCAGCGTTTCTGGATGGTGTCACATCTGGCTTCTTCTCTGCCTGATAGAGCTTTAAGCAGCATCTGTGGATGAACTCTTTTCGTTTAATCCGCTTTAATCGAATTCTAATTTGTTTGCGTAGAAAGTCCGGTTCGTTTGGGGAGGTGTGATTCGGCAATCGAACTCTGGTCCGCCTAAAAACCTAAGTCTCAGTTCGGCTGAAGTGAACTCTGGCGCGGTTCGGATGCATATGTGAACGCAAGCGGACTGTAGTACATACAACCACAACAAACGCGCATTTCTACCACTAGCAGGAGAAATGAGTCGTGGTCAGACGTCTCAGCCGCCTTGTGTGTAAAACAACATTCTCCATGGTCTTCTGCCTCATCTTCCGCTCATGTTGGAAAATGTTTGTTTGGCCCGTGTACCACAGACAAAACAGAAATCCTAAAACCGCCACTCCATTTTTGTTTACTTTTCCAGAAGCAAGTTGCGCTCAGTGTCTTCTTCAGAGGTTTTCATGTCGTTTCCTTCAGTAGTTCTTGGTGCAGCGCCACCACAGGCGAGGGGGGGAACAGGTTGCTCAGAGGGTTTGGCTCGATTGACTCGGCACCGTGTGAATCCGAACCGCACCGGCTGAAAATGGAACAAATGTTTTGGTCCCCAATCGAACCGAGTCTACCGGACTACCAGGTGTGAATACAGCCTTAAAGTCCTCCCAATTATCCAATGAGGACCATTATTCTGAAATTATTCCACTTTGGAGTGGACTGGTGAACCTCTGCCCATCTTTACTTCTTCAGCCTCTTTCTATATCCAGTCCTCTCACTGGCCCGTTGCCAGTTAACCTAATTAGTTGCAAAATTCTCCTCCAGCTGTTTCGTATTCGTACCACTGACTTTTACAGCCTCGCTGCAATAAAATTAAAAATGACCATATCTTTAGTTCATTGTGAATAAAGATGTCCCAACTTTTTCGAAATTGGGGTTGTGTGCTTCTGTTTGAATCATTCTAACAGCAAACAAAATTCTTCCACAAATGAGTGAAACCCTTTTTTTTCCTGCTCTCACTTCAGTCATTCTGTCAAATCTACCTTCCCTTATATTGTGAATATAATGCAGTTCAAACAGCAGAACAGCATATTTGAACAAGTGGTATTAAACCTGAAAGCAGAAACATAGCTTTGTCCATATTTTAAGCTTTGGGGCGTCACAGAAGGACATCCATCACTTTAATTTAACATTTTGTCACTTCAAGATGAGGGTGTGATCCTCTATGAAACATAAACAGCCTCCGGCATCATCAGTAAGACACATCTGTGGTGCCTTTACAGGTTCAAACTACAGATTTTTTTAAATTGCTAAAATATTGTCTCTGTGATAGCTTAGATCAGCTGTGTCCAACCCTGGTCCTGGAGGGCCACTATCCTGCATGTTTTGGTCATTTCTCTGCTTTGACACACCTGATTTGAATGACTGAGTGATTAACAGGCTGCTGCAGAACCTGAAGAGAAACATCTAAAACCTGCGGGACGGTGCTCATCCAGGACCAGGACTGGACACCACCGGCTTAGATCAAAGCAAGAATTAAAAAAAACAAAAGTGCACTTCAATTTTTGTCTTGCTTACAGGGGAACATGGAGGAGGCTCGGTTCTGTTCTGGGTCTGACACAGAGTCTGTTCAGGGTCCAATGAAACCTCAAGACTATCAAGGCTTTCTGGAGCCAGATGTTCTGCTCAGAGTCAGAAAGTTTGGTCTCAGTCGCAGTTCATGGGTCCAACAGGATAATGACCCAAAACACTCAACTAAAAACACCAAGAACGGGTCAGAACCAAACATTGGACTGTTCTGAAGTGGCCTTCTGAGACCTGATCTGAATCCTGTTGAACATCTGTAGAAAGAGTCAAAACATCTGGAGAAGGAACCCTTCAGACCTGAGACAGATGGAGCAGTTTGCTCAGGAGGAGAGGACCAGAACACCTGTGGATAGCTGTGGACAGCTGTCCACAGGTGCAGAAGTCTCAGAGAGAGGTCCAGAAATCAGCTGAATGTCTCTAAAGGTTGAGCAACAAAACATGAAGTTAAGGTATCATCCTTTTTGTCGAGGCCAGTTTCATTAGTTTGATTTTTAAAATAATTCTGTTGATCCACAATTTAAAAGCAACAAGATTTTCATTACTTCTTTTTTAGATATTTTTTCTTATTATTACTTTTGTCACTTTCAAGTTGTTGAAGTTTTTAACAAAAAGGTCCAAAAGAATCTATCAGTGTTTGTACATCGAAGCTAAGACGCTAAATGATTTAAGGCTCCTTTATCATCTGACGCTGCTTTATATATCAGTCCTCTCACACCATTCATGACCGTTTGTCCCCAAAGCCAGAAATAAAATCTGCAAAAAATGAACTTGCACAATATTTACTGAATTCTAGAGTTGTCAACAAATTTTAAGGAGGTAATTTTAGTCCAGTTTCAGAGCAATAACATGGGTGTTAGTTTGGTTCAACCTGACTTCTCACAGCAGAAAGAGTCTGGGTTCAAAAACACGCAGGTTAGCTGGGATTTATCTGCATGGAAATACAGCCAGGAGGAGTAGATTCAGGGTTCAGAGATCTCAGGAAAACCCACCTTGCTTTGACTTGACAGGTCTCACATCTTGGATTTTGTTGGTGTACACACACCCACACACACCCACACACAAACAACCTTTAGGGCCATGTTGACTTGATAAGATTTTCCAGCGCTGTTGTTCCCATGAGTCAACGTGGGCCGACTGCTCTAAATGATCAGCAGGGGGAAAAAAAAGGAAAGAATTTGGATTCACGCTTCATGCAGTTACAGGGTGACAGTTTCCTCCCACTCTCAGCTTACAGAGCTGCCATCGCACACAGACAGAGACAGGGACAGAGACAGAGGGGAAGACAGCTGAAACACCAACGTCACGCTGAAGTGACAGAGCTAAACAAGTCTGAGAGCAAAAGGTCTAAAAAGAAAAAGAACGTGAAAAGGAACGCATCAAATAAACTCAGAATGTGACTTTAAGGCACATCTTGTAGAGTTCATTATCATCTTTGAAGTTCCAGAAAAGGTTAGAAACAAAAACATCTGTTTTGTAGTTGAAGACGTTTCTCTTCTCATCCGAGGAGCTTTCTCAATTCAAAAACAGAGAGTGGAGTTTGAGCTTTTAAAGCTGAGATGTTCTGTAAGCTGGATTCACCTGCAGATTAACTCACTCTCCTAACAATAGAGGCTCATTAGGGTCCTTGTTAGCCTGACTCACTGATGGGCCACTCTGGTCACAAGAATGCAGGTCCTGATTGGAGTGAAACTGACTGGGGATCAGGCTTAATGCTCTGGAATACTCCATAGGAAGTCACAAAGTCGGTTCATAGTCACGTGGTTGCGAGACGTTCATTTTTGCGCACACCTTTTATCGTCCACGAGCCGCCTGTGTCTCTGAGGTCTTTTTACGTTCAGAGGTTTCTAAGTTTTGCTGGAACAGCTGTAAAGACGGCTGGATTTTCTAACAGCCTCCAGCTGCTTCTCAGCGGAGCAGCAGAAGCAAAATGGCTCCAAAAAGCTCATAAACACGCCCCCAAAACAACTCCTGCCCAATCACACGACACTTGGAGCAAACCCCTGTGAGAAACAGTTCGAACAGGGCTTTGTGTCGAGAAGCTGCTATGAGAACAAAATGACGTGATTTTCGTCACACGACCACGAGACTGAGAGACGACTTCCTGACTTCGCGTGGAGGATGGAAAGGCCTTTAACGCTGCATTGGAGGTTTTTGAAAGCTGAAATCTGAGACCCTCTTTTCTGTTTAAAGTTCTCTCATTTGACATAAATGGTTTCTTTCACTCCCCTCTCAAACCATCAGTCCTCAGAAGAGTGTCCCTTGTCCCTGAGGTGTAGGAGCTCAGCTGAGTCTGGTCCTGAAGACCTGGCCCAACACAGGAGGGTCAGAACCAAGATGATCCTTACAAACACTAACACTGAACCTATGATGATGACTTTCCTGACTAAAAGACACCACGTCCACCCCCTGAAGCTTCTCTGTTCTTACAAGAACTTTGACTTCTCTGACAGAACGAAGATGGAAGAAAAGGTGCCTGTGACTGTTTTCACCTCACAAACAATCATTAAATCACTCAACAGGATGCAGGCTGAGCAGTAAATCAGTGAAAATGCTGTAATATCTGCAGGATTGTTCAAACCTGTTAGGTACAATTATGCGTCAGTCTTTGTAAACCGATCAGGTGAGCGTAAACAAACGTAATATTCATCAGTTCCGAGTCTGACGAAGCAGAGGTAAATATTGCTTCTGATTTAAAGGCTGTAAAGACAGAGGACACGCAGGGAAATCATGAGGCATGAAGTAAAGATTGTCACATTATCAACCCTGAGAAACCACCCACGGATCCTGCTGCTACAACAGAGTCACTTTCCTGCCGGCTGCCTCGGCACTCGACAGCACTCTCAGTGTGAATCAGAGCGATACTTTAGTCCATCGCCGCCTCGACGGTACAGAGAGGAGGGAAAAAGGAAAGGAGGTGGAAGTGAAGAAAGTGAGGAAGATGGAGTCCCTGAATAAAAAAGATGCCCCGTAGTTTTTGGGGATTCTTTATGAATCGTGGTAACAAGCTGCAGCTGAGGAGGGATTTTAATTTCAGTTCATCTCAAACATTTCGTCTCCAACCGAAGGTTCTTAATAAGAGATATTATTGATATAAATTGTTCATCCAACCATTTATTAATTTATACATTCATCCATCTATTAACCTGAACATCCATCCATGCATTCATCCATTTATGCATTTATCAAACCATGCACTCATCCAATCATGCATCCATTCATGCATTCGTCCATCCATCCATCCATCCAGCTGTCTGTCCATCCATCCATCCATCCATCCAGCTGTCTGTCCATCCATCCATCCATCCATCCATCCATCCATCCATCCATCCAGCTGTCTGTCCATCCATCCATCCATCCATCCATCCATCCATCCATCCATCCATCCATCCAGCTGTCTGTTCATCCATCCATCCGTACGTCCGTCCATCCATCCATCCATCCATCCGTCCGTTCATCCATCCATCCATCCACCCGTCCGTCCATCCATCCATCCATCCATCCATCCATTCATGCATCCATCCAGCTGTCAGTCCATCCATCCCATCTGTCAGTCAATCCGTCCGTCTGTCTGTTCGTCCAGTCAGTTCTCATTTTTATCCGTTTATCTGAGATCGGTTCTGGGAGCCAGCGGGTCCAACCAGAAGGGATTCATAACGCTGTGTTCCATTTGTACTGAGCAGTCAAAACTGAACAAAACTGAGCTAAAATACAAAACATTTAAAAAGAGAAAACTATCAAAACCACAGCTGACTTGGGGTCAGCCGAAGGCAGCAAGCAGACCAACTTTTGTCACGTCTCTCGAAGGTTATCCCAAAACCAAACAAATCAAAAAGCCTTCCACATCCATCAAGAAACGGGCTACATGAACACAAACAATATGGACTCCTAAACTACATTTAACCTGAGGCTTTATCTTCTTCCTCTCAGCCAAACATGGAGTTTCAGGCCTCATTCGTGCAGCCGTCTCCAGGCAGCTCATTCCATATGCATGTAGAGGCAGATTACTCAAATAAGAGCAGAAGTGTTAATGGAGGTTGATTACGTGTCCCCACTGATTCACTGATGATCTGCAGTTTAGGACAGAAAATGATTTGTCTGTGAAATGAACAGCACAGCTTGAGCGAACAAAAAAGGCAGATTGTAGAGGGAAAGGAAATGAGCTGAAATTTAGGTTAATATAAAACTAAAAATGAGGAGCAGAATTTAGATCAGGCAAGAAGGTAGTTGTTGGAGTTTAGGAAACATTTTATTTGGAACTTGACTGTCCTTAAACTGGGTTTTCCTTCAGGGTGCAAAATAAAACCTGTGTTTTATACCATTTTAAGGTGCATCCATCTACATTTTCTTTATTAACTTCCTTTAAACACCATGTCTGTTTAATAAACACAGTGCTGAGGTTGGTTATGGCAACTAATCTGAGTTTATTTCCAAATCAAGTCAATATCAGGACATTTTACACAGCTGGAAACAACAAACAGAGGTTGACTTTTGCATTAGTTTGGTTTCAGAAATGGCTCCACTTTGATTTTTCTTCAATAAAACTGTGTTTATGATGTGCAGCAGAAACAACCTTTCAAACTTCCAAACATTCGGGAGTTTAATTAGTCTCTGAACGGAACTTTATCTTGTATTTTGTCTTATTTTTAACGCAACAGATAAAACTCGGGGCCTGTGGGGGACTCTGGCCCAGACACTTTGCAATGTTTTAGTTCTGCTTGTCTGAGCAGCTCTCATCCTTCAGGGAAACTTCTTTTTCTTTTTAAGAGTTCAGGGATTTTATAAAAGGCACCATCATGCTTTTGTCTGTCCTAAAAAAACAAACCCAAAACAAACAAAAAGACATACAGAGAAGCTGATGTTTATTTAAGTAAAAATGCACGAGACTGTGATGGTTAACCCAATGACCCAGCTGTCAAAGAGCCAAAGTCACAAAGTCTTAACATTTGACACATTTATTCCAATTTTTTGCTGAATTCGTTCCACATTATTTATTGTATATTAAAGAGAAACCCCAAATATAACCACAACTGATCAAAAAAGCAAAACAGAAAGTAAAAGGCTGAAATGTCTTTGATGGAAGACACCAGAGTTTTAAGGTTTTAGCCTTCCGGTCAACTCTCGAGCGACCTGTTGGTGCTCAAATTATACGTTGGGGATGAAGAACGGATTTTCAGGAAACTTTCAGGAAACATCAAACATGGAACAAAGAAGGAGCTACATTTTGGTGGTGATCCGATCAAAGGTCTCTAACTATGCAACCAGGTAACAGAGGAAAATTAAACTGCACAGCTGGACACCTCATGGGTCGAGGGTGACCACCATTGATTTCAAGATCCATGGGGTCAAAGGCCAAGGTCCCAGGTAACCCCTTAGTTACAAACTTGTCTCTGCTCCTACATGAGACCCTTTAGTTTCCGGTTGTGTCCGTTGGTTTGTTTGTCTGTCTGTCAGCAAAGATCAGGTAAAAACTAAACAGATTTGGATGAAATGTTGGGGTTAAAACCAAAAAACAATGGATTAGTATTTTTTAATCACGCTTTGGCCTTGGCGGAGGTTAATTTTATGAAATTTTGTGTTTTGTTCCCAGTTTTGGCCAGGGCACTCTTGTAAATTAAATTTTTTTTATCTCAGTGAGTTTTCTCCTGGTGAAATAAAGGAAATAAAAAGAAAAAAGGAGCTGAGTTAAGATGATAATCCTGCAGAAAGACGTAGATAACAGATGAACTAAAACGACCAGCTTGTGGAGTTTCTGCTGCTCAGAGACTTACGCTGTAGAGGATATCCACCCAGCCTTCCATGGTGATGCACTGGAACACAGTGAGCACCGCAAACAGGATGTTGTCAAAGTTGGTGATGCCAAAGTTGGGTCCTTTCCAGTACTCATCACAGGTGGTTCCGTTGGGACAAGTTCTGGCTGGTGGCTCTAAACCACAAGGCCAATCAACCGCGATCTCACCTGAGCAAGAGGTAGAACGTAAAAAACAAAGAATGATTTCTGTTTTTACCTGCCTTACACATTTAGAGTGGAAAACCCTTTTTAATCCAACCCAAATCAATCTGTAAAGCTAATTAGATGCATAATTTAGTAGATTTCAAAGTTTAAACCACTTAAAAACATTCTTATACTCAAACTGCTTTATTGATAAAACAGTTTAGATTAAACTAGAGCAGGAATTTTAAAGTTTTCCCAACAAATTTGTCCCAATTCCTAGTTTCACAAAGTCCAAAACCCTGCAGCAGGTACTTTAAATTGTCAACAATTAGAGACATTTTTGGGAAATTGAGTTCTCACCGGTGGGTTTGAAACAGGTGTGGTGGAACTTGCCCATGTAAAACTCCACCCCGATGATGGCAAACATGACGATGGCGAAGAAGAGCAGCAGGCCGATCTGAAGCAAAGGAACCATGGCTTTCATTATGGACTTCAACACCACCTGGAGACCTGCGGGGCAGAGAGACGAGAGGCTTCAAAAATCAAAAGCTCGAATCGGTCGGTTACAAGTGGGAACAGTTTCACGTCAAGTGATCAGGAATGTGTTGCAAAGCATTTAAAGTCATTCAAAGGGCGCGCCGTTTTAATGAAATGTGTCAGACGGACTTACTGGGGATTCCCGACACCAGTTTCAGGGGTCTCAGAACTCTGACGGCTCGCAGCGTCCTCAGGTCAAAGTCCGAACCCACCGTGGCCAGGATTCTGGGTTCAAAAGGGCAAACAAGAGCGGCAATTAAGCCGTTTCAGCCATTCATATCAAAACGTTCGGCTCAGTCAGAAAATGGCTGCTGGGGCTTCTGTTTTTTGTACCTTTTATACTTTTCTAAATACTTCACTTTATTTACAAATATTTCCTCCAAAGAAATACTTTCAGTTCTCCTCATGAAGCCTGCTCTATGTTTGTCTTCTTGAGCTACCTTTAGCTTTTAGCTACTATTCTGCTATATTTAGGTTCTAGCTAGCCTTTTGATACGTTTAACTACCCTACCTTTAGCTTTTAACTAACCATTTTTTGCTTTTAGCTATTTCTTTTACTATTTTATCGCTAACTTATTGATACTTTTAACATCTTCCTACCATTTTGCTTTCTTTACCTTTTAGCTAACCTTTTGCTACTTCAGTTTTGAGCTAGACCTTTGCTGATTTTTGCTTTTAGCTAACATTTACTGCTTTTAGCTAGTATTTTGCTTACTGAGGATTTCAGCTTTTATTTCCTCCTTTAGGCTTTTAGCTAGTTTTTTTAGCCTTTTAGCTTCAGCTTTTTGCTCCTTTTAGCTAGCATTTTTCTACTTTTATCATTTAGCTAGACCTTTGCTACGTTTTGCTTTTAGCTAACATTTACTGCTTTTAGCTAGTATTTTGCTTACTGAGGTTTTCAGCTTTTATTTCCTCCTTTAGGCTTTTAGCTAGTTTTTTTAGCATTTTAGCTTCAGCTTTTTGCTACTTTTTGCTCCTTTTAGCTAGCATTTTTCTACTTTTATCATTTAGCTAGGCATTTGCTACGTTTTGCTTTTAGCTAACATTTACTGCTTTTAGCTAGTATTTTGCTTACTGAGGTTTTCAGCTTTTTTTTTCCTCCTTTAGGCTTTTAGCTAGTTTTTTGAGCCTTTTAGCTGCAGTGTTTTGCTACTTTTGCTAACATTTGCTCCTTTTAGCTAGAATTTTTCTACTTTTTGCTTTTAGCTAACATTTGGTGTCTTTAGCATTTGCGGCTTTTAGCTTCAGCCTTTTGCTACTATTTGCTCGCTGTTTGCTACTTTTCGCTAACAATTGCTCCTTTTAGCTAGTATTTTTCTACTTTTATCATTTAGCTAGAATTTTTCTACTTTTTGCCTTTAGCTAACATTTGCTGTCTTTAGCTTTTGCGCCTTTTAGCTTCAGCCTTTTGCTCGCGGTTTGCTCCTTTTCGCTAACAATTGCTCCTTTTCGCTAGCTTTTGCTACTTTCAGGTAATAATTGCTGCTTTTCGCTAGCATTTTTCTACTTTTTACCTAGAATTTTGCTCATTTTAGCTTTTAACTAGTGTTCTGCTTCTTTTAGCTTGAAAAACTCAGTTTCAGCTCCTTCACCAATGTATTTGAGCTGAAGTTCACACTGTGTTTTCACAGAAAATGTAATCTTTCCTGTTATTTTCAGGCATAATTATTACTTTTATTTAGGACACAAACAAAGATTTAACCAGGAATTCATTCTTGGGTCGACACAGATTTGTGTTACAATTAGTTTCCCTCATTTGAAATCATTGGACAAGAAACATGTAGCTCAGAGAAGAAACACATTTTAAGGATTCTTCTATAGTCAAGAAAATGATAACGGTAAACTGGAAGAAAACAGAACCTCCATCTGTAACTTAAAAGAGCACAAAGACTGAACTGGGTCAACTTAACAAAACAAAAGACTGCAGGTTTGAAACTGAAAATGGATGTTTTTGAACGGAGAGGGTCGTTAGTGACGCTAAATTTGAATAAATGAGTGAGAGATACTAGCAACCCTGTGAGGTCCTACGTCAGAGATTGTTGTCTTCTGTAAATAAATGCAAAAAAATAAGGAAAAAGAGAAAATTTCTCTGGAACAAGTTAACCCAGGGGTGTCAAACTCAGGCGGCCAAAATTAAAAACTTGGTCCCAGCCAAGGGTCAATCTCGATCAATATTTATTGAAAAAATACATAAATAAAACCTGATTTTAGATGTATTATGTCAAATCATTCATATAGAAATATCAAATACATTTTCCATGTTTCATATGTAGAATTTAGAACAAGCAAACTTTAATGAATGAAGAAACAGATTGAACTTAAAAAGACATCATTAATATTCTCCATTAAAACAGAAAAAAGCCATAAACAAAAATCCAGTCATACAGCTACTAACGTTACCTTCGAAACAAGAAGAAAACACTAAAAAAAGATAAAATGCATTGAAGCAGACGCTTGAGTTAATGATGTACATTAAATAAGTCAGATTTCTGATATTGTTTCTTGGCTGCAAGTTCATCAACAAGAGTTTGATGTGATGCTGTCCTTTCCCCGTCAGAATAAAAGAATACAGAGAAACTAAAACTTTATTTTCTTGGCTTCAAAGACACTGTAATGAGAAGACTTCAGATTCAGTTTGACACAAACTGGAGGGTCAGACTGAATAAAAATTAAATGTTATATCGGGGGTCAGATAAAATGTTGAGTTTGACCCAACTCAAGATGGCCGCCACAGGTAATCGACTTTAACACTGACAACTCCGCCAGTTTAATAGATGTTGGTAGCTGAGCATTATCCCCAACACATAAACCGAGCTCTAACTGATCAGCCCAGATATTTGCTTAAAAATTATTTTACCTTTTCATTATTTTTTTGCTTCATTTGTCTCATTAGCTTGAAGGTTTGCTGCTCTTAAAAAGAATAAACTAACCTTTCGCTAACCCAAACGAATGTGCAGCTCGTTATGTCATCTATTGTCCAAATCTGCTTTTACGCACAAGTGGAGACGCAGTTGTGAGTGTTTTTTCTACGAGAGAGAGCGTGTTTCTGCATTTGCAGCACAGCTGGCAGCCCTCATTACAAGCGCCACACACAGGAGGAGACTTAAGTGCTTCACGGAGTCACGTATAAGTTAAAAAAGAAAAAACCCATCCTTCAGGCTAAGACGACTCAGAGGAAGCAACAAACAGGAGGAGGAAGAAGATGAAAATTAGAGCTGATTTGGGAGGACAGAGGGTAAGTGAATTCAGACTAGGAATTATAATAATGTGACGAGGAGGATTTGAACATAAGGACGGGTCTGAACGAACCCGTCCAGGTTGCAAAAACAATTAACATTTTAACTGACATATTGATTTATTTATTAAGTGAGGAATTTCTAGCAAAACAAAAACAACTGCGAATACAAATCCATCCACCCATCCCTCCATTTTCTTTACCCGCTTCTCCATTCCGGGTCGCGGGGAGCCGGTGTCTATCTCCAGCAGTCACTGTGCGAGAGG
>JAOXNZ010000038.1:23826255-23841604 GCA_028566095.1 Kryptolebias brasiliensis
TGCTGGAGATAGGCACCGGCTCCCCGCGACCCGGAATGGAGAAGCGGTTAAAGAAAATGGATGGATGGATGGATGGATGGATGGATGAATAAATGGCTGATGCAGATTTTTTTTTTTAAGCAACCAAAACAGCCATTAATCAAATCATAAAAACTTAAATACTTATTATTATTCGTACACGTCTTCTAAACATTAAAAGAAAAATTACAAAACCTGAAGGAATTTGGTCAAATGCTTACAGTAGGGTATGTGGTAGAAATACCATAAAGGCTGGTGAGTAAGATACAGCGTAGGACGCTTTTACCAGAGCTCCTGCAAAATCCAAAACATTTACAAAAAAAAACAGCATTAACCGAATTCAAACTTGGCTATAAGCTGAAGAGAACATCATAAGGACACAAACAACCGGACTGCTCACACAAAATCGTTCTGAATGGTTGAAAAACTTCAAAAGTATAAGTACGGAAACATGGCTAATGCTACACGGTCAGCTAGGAGCATGAGACAACGTGCAGCAGGAGACACAGACCCACCGACGCCGACTAGGCCTGAAGCTCCAAATTTGAGCAATGAAGAAATGAAAGCAGACATTTTCTCTTTGCTGAGGAGAAACCGCAAAAGTGATAAGAGATGAACTTAAAACGGCACTAGCAGAAGATTTTCAAGCTCTTAGATCTGAGTTGCAGGCGGCAAAATTGCTAATGGTGCAAAAGCCATGCGAGCTGAAGTGGATACTATAAAAGCGGACATTTTAGATGTAAACGGCAGTCTATCATGGTCAGACGAGGTCACTTCGATGCAGACCACTGTACTAAGCTTACAGAAAGAAATATTGACGCATAAAGATAAATGTGAAGATATGGAAGGGAGAATGAGAAGATCTAACATCCGTATTGCAGGCATAGAGGAGCTCCCAAGCTCCGGCTCTCCACAAGCTGTTGCAAAACTCATCAGAGAAGTCCTACAAATGGACATAAAAGCGGATCGTTCACGTCGCACACTCACCACGAGGAGGACGGGAGACCAGGAGACACCACGAGTCATCCTTGCTAAATTACACCATGACGGAGACGCGGCGGAGATCCCGAGGAGAGCTCCGCTGACTTACAACGGGCACCGCATCGCCTTCTTTCCCGACACAGATATCTCCTAAACATAATGCTTGCAGCAGCACTGAAATGCATGACTATTAGATGGCTAAAACCATATGGATCCGAAAGGTTCGGGACATTTATTTGATGGAGGAAATTCCATACTCTTTAAGGCTTCAAAGGACAATTTTATTTACAGTGGAAACCAGTCATGCCTTTATTATTACAGTGATAAACTTATAGACCTGCCCTTATGCACTTTAGGACTGGTAAAAATACCATTGTGAATATGAATGTGTGGTCATTATTCTATGCCAGAGGTTTTTGTTTGTCTTTTTTTGTTTTAGTCTATGTTCTCCATTCTTGTTGCATTTTATCATTGTACCCATTGTAACTATAACTATGGACAATACCATTGCTATCTCTCCTTCTTGTGTTGTCTAAGTGGAATGTAAGAGAATGTAAGAGATAGAAAAATGGAACTATGTAAAAGTGTCTCCTTTGTGGTTAGAAATAAATAAAAATTAAGTTAAAAAAAAAGAAATACCATATAAAGATCAAAATGTTTAAGAAACCTACAAAACGTTTAAAGAAATTAAAGACTCACTATTGGAACATGTCAAGTGTAACAACGCCGTCCTGCTGACAGATGTGCTTACCTGTATGATCAAACCTGGCTAATGCTGAGAACATTTGCAAAACTAGGCCTAATTATTACTCAGGTCTTTCCACTTTAAGTAGAGTTTTTGTTTACATTATGCTGCCTCTCATTCATCCAACCTGGGTAATGAAAACTTGCTTGTTGTGTTTGACTTTTTATTTAGCAACACAGCAAATATTCCATTAAGTTTGCCTGAAATGGCGCAAAAATCGAAAAAAAACGCACTAAAAAGGTTGATGCTTTGAAGAGACACCTCGGATGGTATTGCTGACAAATTTGATGACTCAGCTGCTTTATCCTGAGCTCACCTTTACTGGGAGACGTCTTGCTGAGGTTCAGGGACTCAAACGGGAGGGTCTGAGTGTGCCGTTTGTCTGAATGAGCTGAAGTCTGAGGCTGAACGTCCACCTCTGGTTCTGAACAAAAAACACCCAACAGTAAACAGTAAAGAAACGCTCTGCTGTTTTCCAGATCAGATGCATGCGGAGAGAATACTGATGGTGGAAGACAAGAGGTGAGAAAACAAATAACGACCTTTGCTGATCATCCTCCTTTTCCGTTTCCTGGAGGGGCGGAGCCACGCGCTGTCCGCTTTTGCTTTCTTTTTCAGCTTCTTCTTCAGGCTGGACTCGGTGCTCTGAGGCGGACGGGTGGGAGATTATTCAGATTATTTCAGGAGCTGCACTCATCTTCGACAGATGAGATTTAACTTTCTGAGGAAGTTAAAAGGACAAAAGACGGTAGGAAGGTCTTACCAAGTCAGACTCCGTGCCCTCCTCTTCGCCCTCCTCTTCTTCAGACTCTTCAGATTCCTGCTCATCTTTCGCCTCCACCAAAAATAAGGTGAACAGAGTCCATCAGCAGCATTTTACACACATAAATCATAAAACATCTGCAGTACACACTGATTGAAAAGTTCCACAAAACCCCTTAAATCGGTCAATTTAAATAAACTCAAACTCAGGATCATTTTAAAAAGCGAGGGAACAACTTTCCACTCCCACCTGATTCATGGATCCAGATGTTTCCTGGACAGCAGCAGCAGGTTCTCCGGCTTGCTGTTCCTCCTCAGACTCCACATCTTCTGACTCTTCCTCCTCAGATCCATTTCCCACCTTCTCCCCATTTATGTTTGCCACCTCTTTCACCTGGAAGGCGAGAAATTATTAAAATATGTTCAAAGGGAATCAAAAGCTGGGAACAATTGTCTGGTTAGATTCTTCTAAAAATTTCAGACAATGGTCTAAAGATTTATAAATTAGCTTTCAGGTGAAGCGCTACGAAATTTATGAGATTGGAGTCGTTTTAAGACGGTCGTTAGCTCGTCAATCTGGTCAGAACCAAACTAAAAACATGAACTATTTCTTTATTGAATGAGGAACCCGTACCTGTGGAATCTTAGCAGACTGTTGTAGCTCCTTAAACATCTCCAGCATGGTTCTCTGCTTGAGCACTTTGGTTTTCTTCTTGGGAACCAGGCTGTACGTTCCCATCCTCCTCTTCTTCTTCCGGGATGAAAATCCAGCTGAGTATGGTCCTACAGCAGGAGAAAACAGGACACGCCGTGATGTTCAAACCCATTTCGTTCCGGGTTCCTAACAGCGGGGTCAGTGGTTTGTGTCTCACCTGAATGGAGCTTGGTAGGAGCTGGAGAAGCCGAAGGAGCTGCAGGTTCTGTCGGAGCTGCTGGTGAAGCTGATGTAGCAGTTTGTGCTGAAGCAGGCCTATCCGGTGGGCTCTGAGGTAGATGGTTCTGAACAGATGCCGGCTGCACATCCGGTACGAGTTGAGACTCCATTTTGGCACTCTTCGCTTGTTTCAGCTCCCTGTTCAGAAGCTGCAGGCAACAAGAAGCCAGAGATTTTAGGAGTGCATGGTTGAAGTCCTGGTGAGATTTAAAATCTGATGGTTACTGTTGAGATTAACTCTCCTCCATTTTTGCAATCTAACTAATTCTGCAGACTTTGTGCTATTTTAGCCGTTCATTTAGCTCGTTCAGGAGGTGGCTGCTTTGACTTTTGGTTTTGGTAACTTTGATTCTTTTCAATTTATGTTTCTTTATTTACAAATATTTAGGTTTCACCATAGAAATGCATAAAGATTTCATCAGTTCAAAGACATTGTTTTCCTTGAAACCTGCTTCAGCAAACTCGCTCTGTTTTTGTCTGCTTATGCTACTTTTAGCTAACATTCTGCTTCTTTTAGCTTTTAGCCAGCCTTTTGCCACTTTTAGTTTCTAGTTAGTTTTGCTACATCTAGTTAGACTTTTCTGCTTTTAGCTTTTAGACAGCCTTTTGCTACTTTTAAGCTTTATGTATTAGTTTCTTATTTTAGCTCTTGTTTTGCTACTTTTACCTTTTAGCTAACCTTTTGTTACTTTTAAGCTTTGTCTGATTTTTTGGTACTTTTAGTTTCTAGTCATTGTTTTGCAACATTTAGCTAGCATTTAGCTACTTTTACGCCTTAGTTTTTGCTAAATTCAACTAGCCTTTTGCTACTTTTAAGCTTTATGTATTTTTTCTTGTTTTAGCTAGCATTTTGCTCTTTTTGGCTTTTAGCCAGTATTCTGCTTTTTTTTTTAGTTTTACCAGCTAAGTTTCAACTTCTTTAGCAAATTTTAGCTGTTATTCAGCCCTCAGCGATAACTGTGCATTTTCACAGTTTAACAATTAAAATGAAAATAAATCAACCTAATTTTAAGTCTTTAGCTTGACCAAACTGATGACATAAACCTTTTATTAACATTTTTAAAAATCTTCTTCCCAATAAATATTTCTCAGTCAAAAAATAAAAGTGTACAGATTATTTTTACACAATCACCAGACATACAGTTGTGGTTAGAAGTTTCCATCCACTCATCGTGGGCATGAATGTCGTAATAATTTAGGGCTTTTAATGATTTATTTGAACCGTTCTTTTTTCCAGGATGAAATGCAACAACGTCAAGGATTTTAAAAACAAAAACTGGGAGAAGTTTGTATTTATTCTGGATTTTATCTGATCCACACAGGGTCAGAATTATACATCCAGGCTCAAAAACATCCACACTAATATTTGTTAAGTGTTACTTAGTAAGTTGTACGTGGACCTCAGGCCTTTTGTCTCCATCAGCCAGCTTCCGGCTGATAATTGACTCTTCTTGGTAGAATTGATGGATTTCAGTTAAACTGGTTGCTTTCCTGATCCATTGAAACACCCAGCTGTGTCCAAGGTTCAACCGTTCAGCTGCTGGTTTGAGGTGAAGTTGAAGATTTTGGAGGTAGTCCTCCTCCTTTATTATCCCATCCACTTAAGCCCCACAGCATGATGCTACCACCACCGTGCCTGACAGTTTGTACAGTGTTCTTTGGTTTGAAAGCCTCACCTTTACTCCTCCAAGCATCCTTCTTGTCACGGAGGCTCAATCTTTGTCTCGTCTGACCGTTAAACTTTTCCCCTGAAGACATTTTGACTTTCCCACTGAGATTAAAAGTGCGGCTTTTGTAGGCAGAGCTTCTCCTTTGGTCCTCTCAGTCCAACTGTCCTCAGTGTGGACAGGGACACTCTGGAGTACTAACAGTTTCCCAGTTTGGTTTGAGCCTTGGTGCTTCCTGAACATTTGAACCAATTTCCTTTCATCTGATAAGTGTTGGTCAGTCCCATGAATGCTGTATAAAAATCCTTTTTATGTTGGCGAAGAGAAACCACCAGCTGCAGTCGATCACAATCACCAACTGAAGTCAATGGACCCCGGTCTTGTCCAGGTAATAAACCTTCTAGACCCTCAAACTTGTTAAAAATATTGAAGGTGTCTGTTGTATAAGTATACCCATTCCATCTTGGAAAAAAAAGCGGTTCAAATAAGTCATTAAAAGCCCCAAATTACTTCATACCCATGATGAGCAGCAGCTTCTGGCTGCAGCTGTATGTGAATTAAAGTTTGACAAAGGCAGAAAATCAACTTCATGTGTGTCCTTAAATCAAAGATTTGTAAATCCAAAACATTGATTACAATGTGCATGTTCATAAGGAAAATAAAGCTTTCTGAACTTGATTAAAAGCAAAACAAGTAGAATAAAAGGCAGCTAATAAATTTGACAGCAATTTATTACGAAAAACACAATTAGAGTATTTTATTTGGGATATTTCACACTAAAACACCACATTAAAGCAAGAGATTTTAAAGATTTTCAGTCCTTGTGAGAACTTGAATCCTGCCTAACACTTTAACGCCAACATGCTTTATTACTCTCAATTATCGCAGCTCAACGTCTGCATTTTAACAAAGTTTTAAACAAGATTTTTTGGGATTTTGACTTTTCATTAAGCTTCTTCTTTGTTTGTTTTTTTTGGTTTATTGTTATTTACATAATCAACAATTTTCTACAACGCAAGACTTTCCCAGTTTGAAATAATTAGTGCAACAATTGTCTCTTGAAAACAGTTAGTTGTTTTTATAAACGATGCTGAGACGGGAACATGTTTAAGAACCAGATCTGAGCTTCTAAATGAAGCAGAAATGAAAGGAAAACTCGTTTTCCACCTCATTTAACCTCGCAGACATGGCGTAGCTTCAAATCAGCGACGCCAACAATGACCAGCCAGAAAATTGTTATTTCTCAGTCACGGTGAACAAAACGCACCCTTAAGGGATAAACAGCAAGAAATATGCTGATAGTTTGACACTTAGGAACTAATTAGCAGTCTGCTTTCTAAACCTAATGATCCCTTCATGTTCATATCAATCAAACTCATCTGATTATGTTAAAGACGCTCCAACAGAAGCGTAGAAATGCGTTTCTTCCATTTTTATGTAAATGTTGGCTGAATATTATTAAAAGATGTGACTCAAAATCTGTGCAGGACTTTCCCTACAATATAAATTATGCATTTTTGAGATAATGTGAGATTATATGTGATGTAAAAGAGAAAAGACGATCCCTACCTTCTGTGCTGGGGTGACCGCAGGTCTGGACATGGTCTTGCGGGCTCTGTGTACGGTGACAGGCGCTGAAGTCGGGACAGGAGAAAAAGCAGGGCCATTTTTAGTGTCTGGTGTCCCCTGTCCCGACACAGTCCCAGTACTGGGGGCAGTCCTTAAAGCACCTGAACTCTGCACACCCCCTGCTGATGCCTTGGCAGGGAGGGGTTTGGCTGTTTGCTCCCCCATCGGCGAGCCCGAAGGCGACCTGTTAGTCCTGTGTGGGGAAACTCCCGAACTTGCAGCTTCCTGCTGCTGCAGCTGCTTAGTGAGAATTAATCCATTGCTTCCAGTGACAGAACCATGAGGGGGCTCCGTGTCTGATGTGCCATTTTCATTCAGCAACAGAACAGTCTTATTGTTGCCCGTCAGCAGGTTTTTGTGCGTCGTGTTGTCACATTCGGTGCCGTTGAGCATCGTCTCTGCTGCGACTGGAGAGCCGAGTCTCGCAGCTACCTCTTTGTCGCCATCTGGTCAATAAAAATAAATAATTACAACGTAATAAACATAAACAAAACCCTTTTACATTTGTCTAAAGTCTCACCTGACTTCTCCTCTTCATTGATTGGTGGATCGAGACCCTCTTTCTTGGAGGATGCAACATTATCCACGGCTAGACCAGCGGGCTGATGAAAGACAAGACATTTAAAGCTTTAAATAATGTTATTAATTTACATTAATTACCAAAATTATGGATTATATATTCAGTTATTTTGCTCAGTGAGTCAAATGTGTAGTTTCCAAAGGTCAAAGTATCCACAAATCAGGATTTTATTGGACTGTTTTGGCATCTAAAAACACTCAAGATACAATATCAATAATAGGCTAACCATTTGGGTTCATTTATTAGCAAGTAATGTACACAAAACTACATTTTTGGCTTCTTAAACAAGGAGATTCACTTGCACACGCAAGGAGAAAAATCTGTGCAAATATAAATTCACCCCCCCCCCAGCTTTCCTTGTGCTTTTACTGTCATTTTCAGAAAGACTGCAAAGTAAGACAGGAAAATGGAGCCACCCCATCAAGTTCCATTGTTATTTTTTCTAAAAGCACAGTTTTAAAAGAAATCTCAGCCACCCATCAATCATTTGCTACACATGGAAGAAAAAACAGGAAATGCTACACCTCCTGCGCACACCGTCAGACCTTTGGAAGGAAACAACAACCCTGAAGCAGAGTGGGGAGCCGGAAGAAGCCATGAATGTATGCATCGCTCTGCCTCCCTTTTCAATCAGCCAAAATATGAAAAGGAAGCAGATCACTCTGACCTGGAAGGCCAACATCACCAGAATCAACAACCAGTCTTCCAGGCAGAATCAAGGCCGGTATGGAAACACATGAACTGACGGGGGGCAGGGGTCACATCTAGAGAGAAGTACAAAGCAGGTATTTTCCTAATCGAACAGCCTGAAGGAGACAGAGCCAACCTGAAGCTGACTGAGCCCCAAGGTCTCCTCTGATTTACCACAGAGTGAGAGTCCCACCTGCAACAGAGACCCCCCCAACTGAAAGAACCATCAATGAATCATCCTTTGAGCATGTGCTTTGGAGAGATGAGCACCCTGTCAATCAGGTCAACAACTGATCTGCAAGGACAAAAACTGAGGCCGCTTCCCAAAGACCATCCAGTCTGTGTGGTGCCACAAGGAGAACCTGTGAGCGTGAAGAGGAGAAGGAGGAACCTTTCAGTTTCCCCTTTTTATTGACAGCAAAGCCAGTTGAAAACAAAACACCAGCCTCTTCCCTCCCCCTAGTGGTGAACAGTGGAACTGACACTAAGGACAGAAAGGAGAGATGGGGGGAAGGGAGGCAGAGAAAGCTGCCTGCAGATCTCTGCCGCCATTTCGCAACCAGACTGTTTACTGACAGCACGGCCATTGCAGCGGTTTTCCACTAGATGGGGATTGAAGGGGTCTGGAAGACTGTAGATGGGGGATATTGAAGCTGCTGAACAAAGCTCCAAACATGAAGCCAAAGCTATGACACAAACAGCAGCCTTAAATGGCCCATTAAACATAAAAAAGGCTGCAGCCTTGGCTTTAAAATACAAGGGTTTAGATCTCCCTCTCCAGAGAACTATAAGTTGCGGTGAATAGGGTCCTGATAGTCCTGGTTCAATCACTCACTGTCTCGTGTGGACCTGGTATGTGAAGGCCTGGGCGTTCACGTTGATGTGGCCTATCTTTAGATCTGTTCCAAGAGACCTGAAAACAAACCAGAGCTACCAAAACACAAGGCGTAAAAGCGTTACACAATCTGATTTTTACACCAGTCAGGCACAGGAGGAACAGCCTGGTGACATTTTGTTTTCCTGCCCTCTGAAATTACACATTTCTGTATCTTGTTGGTCTTACAGATCAGACTGAAATCCGACCTGTTGCACAACCTCATGATAAGAAGCAATTGATTTGACAAAGAGAAACGACAAAGAATTTATTTTTCCTGAAAAAAAAGAAAATGAATAAACTGCAGCCTTGTGTTAGTTTAGGATCACAACAATCTCAGTTTGCCACACCATCCTTCTATCTCCAACCTTCAAAAGCCAAATTAGGGAAAAATCGACCAAGCTATAACAAATTGAGGACAATAAAATATAAATATGCTTCATATTTAAAATCTCAATCTCCAAGTTTACATTAAAGATTTGTTGCAAGCATGTATGAATCACAACTTCTGTGAAAAACTACACAAAATTATGTAAACTTGTGTTCGTTTTTATTCCAATTTCTAATGCAGGTTTCGTTGAAACTAGCATCAACTGAAGGATCACATATCGCCAACATTTTTAACAAAGATCTTGCGCAATCTGCAAGTGCTCGGATTATGTGTCTTACTGCAATATAGCCCGTTTGTTGAAGCTGAATAACTGCAGTGGCCATCTTAAATAGAGTTGATTCCAAAGGTTAACGAGTTGTAGGCGTGCATCCAGTGATTACTTTGTAAGAGTTTCATTAAAATTGGTCCATTGGTTCATGAGATATTTGGCTAACAGACAACATTTTAAACAAAGACCCTTTTATTTGAAAGACCTCGCTTAAAGTATGTGTTGGGGACAACTCTCAGATACTACCACACCAAATTTTAGCTCAAAGTCTTTAAAACTGACTGAGTTATAGCTATTTTTGTGTTGTTTTTTTAGGTAGATTAACTGAGCCAGTCGTTTTGAAACAGGTTGGCTCCAAAGGTTAATTAGTTACAGATGATTTCTGAGAGTTTCATTAAAATCCATCCATTGGTCAATAAGATATTTCGCTAACAGACAGATAAACATTCAAGATATAATCAGGAGAAAGTTCATATATGTATATTCTTGATCACACAGAAAAATAACCTTCAAACAGGCCAAAAGAGGAACAAGCACAGCCACGAGGAGGCTGTAGTTTCCAGGTCTTCAGGAGATCTGACTCATCTTCCCGACAGACGGTAAACCTTCAGAGTACGACTGGTTTGTTATTCCCTGATAAGTTCTCTCCACAAACAGGACGCTGCGCGCCGTGCTATGATGTCCTCTTGGATAAATTTGCTCTGACAAGAATTCACAGAATTAACACCTCCATTCAAAGAGCAAATTAGTTTCTACAAACTGAGAGAGAAGACAGCAACGGACGGAAAAGGAGCAGGTAAGGAAGACCAAACCAATTAAAGCCAACCAAGAGTGAAGACCGTGAAGCTAATGTGTCTTTTCTCCAGGAAGCATCATACCTGCTTTCTTCTCACGGCCTCCATTGAGGAGAAGAAGGCGTCAGAGAGGGAGAGTGAGGGAGGAAGAGTGTGTGGGTTTGAGAGGAAGAGGGATGGGGGAGAGGAGGAGGAGGAGAAAGAGCGCCAGAATGTGCCGAAACGAACTGCTCCTCTTTTCTTTTTCTTTCCCCGCATGCACATTCACCTCGCTGGTCATGTGACCTGTTAGCTCCCTCTGTCGGTTCTCCCCTTCAAAGGGTCTCCACAGAGCATGCTCAGTTGGTTCAAACAGCAACGTTGCTCCATTCCTCTCAACTGGTGGACCTCGTTGCCACTAAAGGTGGCCGTCGAAGCCAAGACACCAGCTGCAGGCCGATGCTTGTGAAACCAAAGCATAATGTTCGGTACAGGTGTGTTTATCTCCCGCTCAGAAGCACCTGTTATACTTGGAATAATGCTGAGTCAGCATTCTCACTGCTGTGTTCCTGAATATAGTTCTTCTGGACTCAAACTGCTTCTGCATACTTTCTGCTATTATAAACACCCATAAATCAAAACATTCGGCTCAACAGAGAATGGAGTGGTATGACCGTTAGTATTTGTAACTTTTTTTACAAACAATTTCCACGTAAAAAATACATTACGATTTCTTAAATTCCTCCAAAAACTCCCTTAAATCTCTGTCAGCATACGTGCATTATTTTTGTCTTCTTACACTGTTTTTAGCTTTTAGCAACAGGTTTGCCAATTTTAGCTTTTACCAATGTTTTTGCTTATTTTAGCTTTTAGCTAGTATTTTGCTAATTTGAGTTTTTAACTACAGCTTTGCTAGTTTCCGCTTTGATCTACGGTTTTGCTAATTTGAGCATTTAGCTATGGTTTTGCTAATTTGACTGTTTCGCTACAGCTTTGCTAGTTTCAGCTTTGAGATAGTATTTTGCTAATTTGAGCTTTTAGCTAAAGTTTTGCTATTTTGAGCTTTTAGCTATGGTTTTGCTCAATTTCCCTACAGCTATGACTTTGCTAACTAAACCTTTTAAAGCCACAGGAATGGAGCTACAGGCAGAAATACTAAAGAAAACACACAAAAGTGTAAAAAAAAGGCTTAAAAACAAGAAGAATTTACAATTTGCTTTTTCCAACAATCTGAACTCCTTAACGCTGCCATCTACAGATGTCAGATCCTACCTCCCAATAAACAACTGTAAGTTAACTTTCAAAACAATTTCACAAGAAAAACAGGTTTTTATTTTCCCCTTAAGGGTGGGGGGGGTCATGTTAGAAAGGTAAAGATGCAGATCCAGAAATATTGATGGCTTCTCCTGTTTCACACTTTAACAATAAAAACCTCGCCTAGAAGATTAGATCTGAACACTGAGCAATGCGACACAACTGAAAACAAACCTTTATCCCATATACATGATGAGAAAACAGAAAATACCTGAAACCTTTTTACACTACAAGGTGGAGTCATTTTAACCGGAACATAACAAAAGTCAGTAAGTTACTAAGTGCACTACAAGCCAAACATCTGACCTTGTGGCTGCAGGAAGTGGTTCTACCTCAACCTGCAGGTATCACCATGGAGAACAAGGAACTGCTTAAAGACACAAGGACGAACAAGGTCAGAATAAGGGAAATTAGCCTCCCCCCAAAAAAACGATGGCTACAATTACATGGATGGTTAACCAACCAGATTGACAACTTAATCTGAATAAGCAGCTGCCACATAAACAATATTTTCTGATTATCCTAATCTAAATACTCTAAAGCCAGTGTCTCACTGGGCTGCGACTGTTGGCGACTAATTGGCGAACGGCGACGAAGTCTCCAAAATGTCTAGAAAAGGTGGCCGGCGCACTCGGTTTCCTTGTTTGAGTTGCAGAGGCAGAGTCGAAGGCTTGTCACTTGAATCTTTAACATCCTACCATCCATCTTCTACAACTTATCTGTGGTTGGGTCGCAGAGGTAACAGGTCCAGGAGAGAAACCCAGACCTCCCTCTCCCCAGCGACTCTCCAGCTCCTCCTGGGGGACCCCAAGGCGTTCCCAGACCAGAGAGGATCCATAATCCCTCCAGCAAGTTCTGGGTCTGCCCCTAGGTCTATTTCCAGTGGGACATGCCTGAAAAACCTCCAAAGGGAGGCGTCCAGGAGGCATCCTAATCAGATGCTCGAACCACCTTAGCTGACTCCTTCTGATGAGGAGGAGCAGCAGCTCTACGCCGAGCTCCCCCCGGATGACAGAGCTCCTCACCTTATCTCTAAGGCTGAGCCCGGCAGCTCCACGAAGCTCATTTCAGCCGCTTGGATCCGGAATTTTTAACATGGTTGGAAAATCTGTACGGCAAATTTTATCTCAGAATAGTTGCTGAGTCGTCACGAGCTTCTCAAAGCCTTCTCAATTTTGTCCCGTGCGTCTCCAATTTGTCTTAAGAGCTGTGCTTTGACGCCTGCAGGGGAACTCTCCTCTGAATAGGCATGGGCCGGTTACTGGTTTCACGGTATACCCCGGTGTTAAAAAGTCAAAATGTTAAAACCACTCCTCCCTGGACACTTGGTTGCGAACACACAGTGAGACTGCAATGAAAAATTTGCACAACTAGCCACCAATTAGTGTCCAACAGTCGAAGCCCTGTGAAAAGCCATTTAAGTCAAACCATTAAGCCATTTTCAATTATCGAGTGTAACACGACTTGCCTCGCCCTAATTTTATTCTACAGGGTCTCTGATTTTCCGCAAAAATCAGTGCCGCCTTGATGTGAGCGGGATCGTCATAGCAAGGCTGCTCGACACTCCTCTGATGTCATTTTATGGCAACACCCAACAATGAAGGACATGGAGGTCATGATACACCTGATGCTTGGTCTATGGTTGAAGCAGTTGCTGCTATGACTCATCCAGTGGTGTGGCTCGTTGGCCAATCGAATGGCCTGCACGTGAAATCATCAACTTGGCGCAGCTCGACTGGAACCTCGCTGGGTAGGTCCTAAAAATCAATCTGGAAGCCGGTAGGATTACCCAATGGAAAGGCTCTGAACCTGACACAGGTTGACACAAATAGGGCTGAGTCAATCCCATAGTTTTTCCTATGGGCTATGGGCTTTAGAGTTTATAAATGCAGTTCTAGGAACTAAAATATACACACACAAAAAAGGTACTTTCTCTTATAGCTGTCAGAAACTATAAAAAGGTTCTTAAGGCTCAAAAAACACCACTTTTATGCTACTAAAAGGTGGCTGTTCCTTCTACTGAGGAAGGTTCTCAGTCATCTAGGGAATGGTAGTCCTAGTAACCTCAGTCAAAGGCAAGAGGACCTTTTTTTAAATTTGGAAGATGTATTGCTTCTCTTCCGATGAGCGTTTGGATGAGAAGTCAAACATCTACCAGTTGCCTTTGACAGAGCTTAACTAGGTCGACTGTTCATTCTTTCATCAATATTACCCAGAAACAGCATTAGGTTTTCGGACATTTTTAGATTCCAGTGGGTTCAGTTCTGGACCAATGGTAAGCCAAGAAGAAACCATGATGCTATTTACTACAAGATATTTCAAAGCCACCTGTCATACTGGACCATAACACTTTTCTTTACCGTAAAACAACTGGCTGCAGTTTTTCTTTCTATTATCTTGACAGTTTTTTCTAACAAAAAGACGACCAAGTTATTTCTGTCCATAAATCTGAAGCAGTTTCCTGAATCCATGCTGTTCCTGAGTACAAAAAAAGAGAGATTTTCTCCTAAAACAACCAGGTCTCCTTTGTCTTTGGCGCCACCTTCTGATTGGGAGTTTTAGCAACATAAATGCCTCCCTACAATCACAATATATCAGGCTGAAAACAGTCAACCACAAAAGCACCCGGAGGACCCTCTCAAACTGGTACAGATTACAAAAAAACAGAGTATTTGCTTCCAAGGAGCCAAATATCTGCTCAGCTACTTAATAATCAGTTTTAACTATAAAGACAAATTACCAAAATTAAGGTAAAACTCATGTATAATCTATCAAACTAAGGGTGGAGGGAGTTCATTCACAGATGTGAAGGTGAGTTTTTAAAGAGGTGCTAATGTAAGCACCAATGACATGACGTCAAACTAAAATATAATCGTTGACTGCAAAGCATAATGAAAATAATTAATCAAAGTAAAATAAAACTTTCATTAAGTAATCAAGTATGTCAGCAACTTATAGTAAGAATGCTAAATCAGTATTTAGTTTTTAGCTTCCATTCTCCTACTTTTAGCTACAGTTCTGCTATCTTTACCTTTTAGCTATTTACTACTTTGAGTTTTTAGTTTCAATTCTGCTACTTCTAGCATCTAGCTAGCCTTTTGCTACTTTTAGCATTTAGCTAGTGCTGTCCTCCTTTTAGCTAGTTTTGTTCCTTTTAGATTTTACCTGGTGTTGTGCTTCTTTTAGCTTAGCAAGTGGTGTGCTTCTTTTAGCTTTAAGCTAGTGGTGTGCTTCTTTTAGCAAAATTGTGCTTGTTTTAGCTTAGCAATGGTGTGCTTGTTTTAGCTTTTAGCAAGTGCTGTTTCTTTTAGATTTTAGCTATTCTCTTAGCTTAGCAAGTGGTGTGCTTCTTTTAGCTTTAAGCTAGTGGTGTGCTTCTTTTAGTTTTAAGCTAGTGCTGTGTTTCTTTTAGATTTTAGCTATTCTCTTAGCTTAGCAAGTGGTGTGCTTCTTTTAGCTTTAAGCTAGTGGTGTGCTTCTTTTAGTTTTAAGCTAGTGCTGTGTTTCTTTTAGATTTTAGCTATTTTCTTAGCTTAGCAAGTGGTGTGCTTCTTTTAGCTTTGAGCTAGTGGTGTGCTTCTTTTAGTTTTAAACTAGTGCTGTGTTTCTTTTAGATTTTCGCTATTTTCTTAGCTTAGCAAGTGGTGTGCTTCTTTTAGCTTTAAGCTAGTGGTGTGCTTCTTTTAGCAAAATTGTGCTTCTTTTAGCTTAGCAAGTGGTGTG
>JAOXNZ010000038.1:23857770-23868511 GCA_028566095.1 Kryptolebias brasiliensis
TAGCCTGCAGGGTTGCCAGTTGAAGGGTGCATTAGTGTTATTATAGTCATGCTTTTTAGATAAATTCAGCACGTCACTGTGTGTTAAATAAAAGGCAAACGATTGAAGGAAATAAAAGGGAACGTTCAAAAAACAAATCAAAGAGAAAAGTCTCACGAGTAGAAATAAAGCGGAATCATTTCATTATGTTTGTCTGCTCTGAGAAAGAAAACACTGTGTTTGGAAGATAAAAACTAAACAAAAAAGTTGTTGAGAGTCGAGAGTTGCTTCGACACACCAAGAAACAGAACAACAATAAATTATTCCACAAGTTCCTTTTAAACCCGGTCTCCTCGGCTATCTTTCCGAGACACAAACAGACACATTGAAACAAACCAAAATTAAAAAAAAAAAAAACAGAAAAAAGTACAAGAGAAAGGCAGCAGATGAGATTATTTCTCCATGAATGTGTTCTGGGTCGTTCAGCGGGACGAGACCAGTGCCAGGAATTTCTTCCAGGCCAAGCAGCACGTCCTCGTTTGGTGACGAGTGGTTCCTGCTGAAAGGACTCCCCGACAGCCCCGATCGGGCTGAAACCAAACGAGGCAGAGCTGCAGCTACTTCATATCTACGGCACAACACCGTGTGTTTTCCCTTCATATAGCGTGCGTATCGGTCTGTAATCACATCAGTGTTGCCCAGTGTTTGTGCGTGGGTAGTAAAGCTTCCCACAGCTTTGAAAATCACAATAAATATAAACTAAAATAATCAAAATATCTGGTCCTCGGGTGGCATTCGTCTGTCAACGGAACAAACGGAGAATGCTGCTGGCAGCAGATTGACCAGGTGCGAGATTAGAGTTAATCTGGAGGCAGGAAGATAATATTAGAACAGCACCACGATGATCAGGATGAAGAGTTTAGCTGCAGCTGCATCAGCGGCCGATGAGCAGGATGACAGGGCCTGCACAGAGAGAACGGTTTGCCTCTAAACTGTGCTGCTGGATTAGGACACTTACAGAGACACAAAGTGATGATAAACGAAGACGTAAATAAAAGTTTTACAACAATATTAAACAGCAAAACCAACATTTATCCATATGTTTAAACCTACATGTTTACTGTGGGCGAAATGGCAACATTTTTACATTGATTTTTTGAATTTAATTGAAATATAGTGTCAGCTAAAACTCCAAGTTAATGGGCTGTTTTATTTATAATTATTTAAATTAGTTCTGTTTGTAAAGTAACGTTGGGAGCCTGACGAGCTGACGCTAGTAATTATTAAGCTGGTTTATTAGCCTCCGAGCCTGCTAACACGCTAACTATTGTAGCTTGCTGCGAACATTTGTTTGTCAATGTCCGGTAAAGTTAAAGTCCAAACCGTGGCCAGATATTTGTGTTAAAATAAACTCATTGTTTTGAAATCCCTCCAAGCTCAGCTCTGTATCCATCAGCTGTAATTCTTTGCTAACGTTAGCTTAGCATTGACACGAAATAACCAGAGTTTTTACACCAGTTAAATACAATAACGTCTTCTTTAGGTTTTAATGGCAGTAGGAAACAAATCCAGCTCTGTAATGGTCCATTTGGTCTGCTTCTTATTCTCTTAATACTTTCTGCTCATTAAAATAGACGCTGGATGGTGTTCACGTCACTTTTTACATGCTTCCGTGAAACTAATGTCATCAGCGTTCTGTGAGATTAAAATAAAATGCAGACGAGTTGGTAGGTTTGGACAGCGATGTCTGATGAAACAAACTCAGGTCCAGTTTTAAGCACCTTGTTCATATTTCAAGGACTTTTAAAACCTTGAAAATAAAAATACAAAGCACCCGTACAAACCCTGATTGTAGATTTATAAAAAACGAGAATGTCTTTTGAATCCATTTCCGAACAACTTAAGATTCCACTTTGCAAAAGATCCAAACTGTCCCCCTCAGATAAAAAGAAACTGGTTCAGATGTTCAGGATTCACTGAGGACGAAGCCGGACAGAAACTGGAACTTTCTGGAACCTGTCCACCAGTGTCCCTGTCCACGGTTTTACATCAACACGGACTGAGAGGACCAAGAAAGAAACTCCAAAAGCCAAAACCTTCAGTTTGAACCACATGGACAAGTCAAATGTCCTCTGGAGAAAGGTTGGATGTTTAGCTGTTTGACCACAACAACAAGAAGTTTGTTTGGAGGAGTCAAGGTGAGGCATTCAGACCCGAGAACACTGAACCAGCTGTCAGGCATGGTGGTGGTAGCATCACGCTGTGGGGCTGTTTCTTTGCGCTGTGAGGTCTACCTCCAAATTCTTCAACTTCACCACAATTCAACAGCTGGACGGTTGAAACTTGGACACAGTTGGGTGTTTTAACAGAACAATGATGCCAGCTGGACACGTAAATAAAATAAACATAAAGGAGCATTCTCGTTTTAAACAACTCCACTGCTTGTTGCAGCATCTCTTTTCCCTACTTGGTAATTGGTTAAGTATGCACAGAAATAGCAGTTCCTTTAAAAAAAAAAAAAAAAAGGGGGGGCAAATATTGGCTACATAAATGATTTGGTCGATATTTGTATGCATTGAACAGAAGGGTTCAGAATTCAATTAGAGATTATGAAATAGTATACAGTTTGTATTCTTAAATACAGTTCCTAGAAAGAAATCTGATAGGCAAAAATTGTAAAATCGGCCAAGAAAACAGTAATTAGTGTTTTGATTATTTATACTAATAGTAACAGTTCATCCTTTTCTGTGCCTCCTTGGTTTAAACACTGCACAGATTGCTTAAATCATATAACGATAGTAAATCTAATCTGTAGTTACAGGTAATAACACTCAATGCCAACAGAAACAGACTTGTCAATAAAACACTCCCTGGAAACAAATGACTCCAGAGAACGGAGAACCAAGAAATGGTACAAAGAACCATATCTGACCCAAGCATCAGCCCTTTAAGGCCGCGGTAAACACCTACTGAAAACCTTCGGAGCGTTAACCTGTGAAGTACGTTCTCCTGTAGAGATGTAGGTGGAATCTAAATGATGCCTCAGTGTTCAGATAGAAGTGCTTCAGCGTACGTAGGTGGCTGATGGTGTGGGACTCACACTGTGAAAATCTGTGTTTACGCTGCCAGGTCCCGGGATTGTGTGAGTCACTGTGATAATAGTACGCCCTTTAGCCTCCTGTGAGTACAAGCGTTAGTCTAACTGTGCCATCATTGTTTCACTGCATGACTCACAATTATTAGGACGGGACGCGCTTTCTTCAATCGGTGGTCGTAACCATATAGACTTAAATCAACTTCAGACCTTTTTAGATACTCATGGTGTTTGTAAAGAGTTTGTTTGGTTTTAAATCCCATCACAGCACTGAGACGGCACTTTTAAAAGCTTTTATTTAACTTCTTTTCAGAGTTGACTCAGGTTGCTCCATTGTTTTAGTTCTTTTCGGTTTAACTGCTGCCTTTAATTTGGTCAATTAGTTTTCTTTTATCAAGACTTGTTCTTAAAGGCTCAGTCTATCGTGGGTTAGATCTTATTTGTCTGAGAGGTCTTTTTCTGCATCTATGGGGGGATACACCTCCTCCTCAGCACCTGTTTGCTGTGGTGTACCTCAAGGCTCCATTTTGGGTCCTATTCTGTTCTCTTTATATAGACTGCCTTTGGGATCAATATTCATAAAGTGGATTTCCTTTTCCTTTCACTGTTGTTTCCCTTTTAAACTGGATGTCTCTGCCCCACTGCAGCCTCTGTTTAACCGTCTCCAAAATGTCAAAAACTGGTTAACTCTGAATTGTTTGACCCTGAACAAAAACACTTTCAGTGAGTTAACTGATACTGATACTGATATCTTTGGTCCTCTTTGTTCCTCCATTGTCAGAAATCTCCGAGTGTTTTTAGACAATTCATTTAAATTTGAGAAGCAAGTGTCTTTAGATGTCAAAACCACTTTTTATCAGTTATGCCAAATTACCAAAGCAAAATCTTACATTCCTCCTAAAGACCTCAAAACACTTGTCCACGCCTTCATCACCGCCTTGGACGGCTGCAGTTCTCTGTAACTTGGCCTTGAACAATCTAACTTTGGACAGTTAGTCCAAAACTCTGCTGCGCTTCTTCTAACAGACGGCATGACCACATCACTCCGATTTTAGCAGATTTCCATTGACTGCCTGTTTGTTCCTGCATTGATTTTCTTTTACTTACTTCCTAGTTATTTAACTGAACATCTTGACTTTTATAACCCCAAAAAGCTCTGAGATCCTCCAGCTAGGTGCTCTCAGTGCAGTCGAGGACTATATTAGGACTCAGGGGATTGGACACCCAGACTCGAGAACAACCTGGCCCTTGATATTCGTACTGCAGAATCTATTCAGTCTTTTAAATCCCGCCTGAAAACTCACTTTTTTTACACTGGCTTTTAATTTGAGTTCAGTTTGAGTTCCATCAGATCTTTTATGTAGTGGCATTTCCTCGTTTTATTTTACTTGTTGGTTTTTATGTGTGATTATTGAAAGTCTTTCCTGTTTGTTTTTAACCAGCTTGTAAAGAATTTTGGTCAACCTTGCTGTTCCTAAATGCGCTACATAAATAAAATTGACAATAATCCCAGAGGCAGGACAATAGGGATCCCTCTGATCTAAAACTATTCCTGCAGATGTGACTCAGCTACGTCAGACTAATATATCTACAAATGTTCTGTATGTAAGGTGACACCAGAAGGGTGGAGATCAAACCCCATCAGGAGTCCACTCCCAACACACACAGGCCGTAACGGTGGGAGCATTTATACCGGACCTTAACAAAAAAATCCATGGTTAGGTGTGTCTGAAAAAAAGACACAATCGAAACAAAAGACGGGACACAATCACAGATGGGATCAGGGTGGAGGACATATAATCTGCCACTGTCTATTAGGAAGGCACAAAATTATGTACAATTAATACCTTACCTGTTGCAGATAGAATCTCAGCTTGTCTGTCGGGTCACAATTAAAATTAATTTCACCAAACTAACAGACACACATTTCAGCGAATGTCTTTTTGTGAACCTTAGCAATGCCGACAAATTCACATTACGTGGTTATTCTAGCAGAAATATTGTAATATTCCTGCAGGAAGTGCCTCAGGCTACACAGGAAGTGCTACAGCCAGCTCCTGCTGCCACCATTTGTTTTAGATTACCAGAGAATTCGATGTAAAGAACCATGTAGTGTGAAATCGAGGGCGATGCAAAGGTGTTTAAAATTTCTGAAGATTGGAGTCGTTTTAAGACAGCAGCAAACTACTTTGGTCTCGCTCGGACCAGCCATTAGCTCGTCAATCTGGTCAGAGTTAAACTCCAAACTGAGGTCTTTCAAACAGCGATCTACAACAAGTAAAATATTATATGCTCAGAACCCCACTTTCCTTCAGGTCAAAGGTCTAATTGGTCCAAATTACTGCAAATTTCATGACTAAGTTCATTCAAGTAGGACAAACTCTAGCTTTGCTTAAAACATTGTATAAAAGATAAATATAAACTTGTGTTTTACATGCAAATTATTATGATAAGTTCTTTTCACTGGACTAACTGTGATAATAATGAAAACAACATTTCAATTCCACAGAAGACGAATAATGAGTCAAAATTAGATGGAAAACATTTGTTTGATACTTTGCATGCTTGATGTCCACCGTTTGAGCGGACAGTAAGTAATAAGAGAACCAACGGGCGCGTCCAACAATGATCTTTTGTCCAGTTAGTACCCAGAGACTGTCCAGCTGATTGGATTTTGGGCAACGATTAGACCACCGTTTCAGGGAATTCAGGGACAGAGACGAGTCTCCGATCGATGCCGTTTCAAGGCAGGAAAAGCAGGAAGGGTCACGTAGAGAGAAGGTGGTTTGTGTTCACATTCAGGACAAAAGCAACAAAGGAAACCTCAAGGATCAAAGAGTTTTACTGTCGGGGAACATTTGTGGCCAACAACGTTGAATAATAAGAACTGAATCACTAAGGGCAAAAACAAGAGGTTATAAAAACACTCAGCTCTTAAAGAAAACGCTCTTTTGCAACGTTAAAACTCAACACACGCTTCTTAACTGGTTGCATCTTGTTGAGTATGAAGCTTTTCTCTAAAGCACACAATCATTACTGGAGTTTTAAACTAAACCGAACATCAGGGGAAAGTAAAAAAGGAAAATTAAACAAAAGTCAGCTAGAAACCCTTTAAGCCCAGAAGCTGCAGGTTAGTTTGTAAATTACCAGTTCAATAACCAACTCAAACTCTATTTCTACATATTAAACAGACAAAATACAACATATAAAGCAAGAATGAAATGGTGTTAGCTACATGAAGCTAACAGTCGCCATCTGCCTCCTGTGTTTGTGCTAAGCTACGCTAAACACACTCAGATTATTCTCTAAAGTCCACAGATGTGTAATCTGACTGTTGGTAAACAAAAAATGTGATTTATTCATTTAAAATCTGGAAGTAGCCACTGTGATGTTGCGTCTCGGTCTGTGGACGGCTGGTTTGAAGCCTCAGGTTTGAGCCAAAAGTGACCAAAGTCACACGAAGGAATTAATGCAATTTTCGTCACGCTACCACGTGAATGACAACACCGTCTAAAACAGGGGTGTCAAACTCAATTTCACCGAGGGCCACTTCCACATATTGGCCACCCTCAACGGGCCACATTGATGGTATAATCAGGAGTGCCCAGGTGCAGTCCTCCCGACTGCAACTTTTAGATGCATCCCTGCTAAAACACACCCCAGACAAAAGGCTGACTTCCTTCATTAGCAGCAACTCAATTCTGTAGAGGCCTAGTAATGAGCCAATGATCCAGGTGTGTTACAGAAGAAACGCATCTAAAGTTGCAGAGTGGTCGCTCTGGAACACTAGACTCGGGCACCCCTAGCATAAATGTATGAAAATACAATGTTACTGGTAACAATCGGAATGCATTATGGGAGATGCAGTCTGTAGTCAATTCGTGCTTAAAACCTATTTTAAGTCAATTACGGGCCTATAAAACGCTGGGGGGGCCACATAAAATGACTTGGCGGGCCACATGTGGCCCGCGGGCCTTGAGTTTGACACATGTGGTCTAAAAGCTCTGGCATGGAAGGCAGCGGGCAATATGCATTCCTTTAGGGAAAGCTAGGCCTCTAATTGTAGTCTTGTACTTCTTTAGAAGCCTTAAATCTATCAGGGTAAATACAAAATGACAGACAGGTGACATGAAAATAAACCATATTTTGGGATCCTGTGCTAAAAAATAAAACAAAACACAAGTTTATCTTAAGAAAGTAATAATATAAATTTCAGGTTTTGCTGGTTACAGAACATAACCACTGTTTAAATGTCCATATTGGGCCCCGTTTCAGTTTTACTCTTCCCCAGATAAAACCCGCTCCTCACTGCAGCTTCACATCCACAAATTACAGAATCTACAGCGTCCACACTGACGTCAAAAACCTGTGTGACACACAGAGAGAGAGCGTCTTTACCCTCGAATCCTAATGACAGGATAGAATGGCCGCGGCTGGCGTTGCCCTGGCGACCGGCGCCATGGATATGTGACCGAGGGAAACGGGGGGAGTGGAGACGGAGACAGACGAGCGAAGAGGGCTGAGAAACAGACAGCAAACAACAAACAAGAGGCGAAAAAGAAAGAGCTCAATATATTTGCACACCTCAGGACCAGAAACTAACATTCAGGTGGACTACACACAGCCTCAGTGGAGAGATTATTTGAATAAAATTTACATGGAGGTGCTAAAAGTACCACGTACAACTAGAGAACGCAGAACTGAGCTTTTGTAAATCGAGAAACAAGAACTACTTAGATGCCGTTAAAATAAACATTCCTTTGAATTCCTGATAGAAAGTGAATCCAGGAAGGATGGGTTTGAGTCAGTGACCTCTCACTCGCCCACTCCGCTTCTTTTTTTAAAACTCGCCAAAAAGTCCCGTCTGTTGGCGTCCTCGGCTTTTGGGCTCTTCTTACTCATGCACTCTAAAGACCCGCACATAAAACACACGCTGAATTAAACATGACTATGATAGTGGGGCTTTGCTGACTGAATTCTAATTACACCAACTCTGCTGGCTTGTGCCGGAGGGCCGTGTGGGAAACTTGTAATCGTGCGAGGGCTTCGGCGCAGAAATTAGACGCGTTTATTTGTGACACAAAGTGCGAGCGCCCACGGTGAGAAGAAACAAGTCGCTCTCATACGGAAACCACCTCAGACACAGATATTCAAAACAGAACTAGCACCTCTCGAGTGTGACGTCGTTTGGGCGTTTTTGTTTTTAAAACGTAGACCCCAAACAGCATTCAGTTTACGCCCTTCATTTGGAAGATGACTGCGTTATGCTTTTGCTAAAATCTTGAAAACGTTACGCACGATTGCACAAAAGGTTAGCGCTCCGAGCATGTGTTGTAAATGACTCTCAGCTACTACCACGCCAAACTTTAGCTCAATATCTGTAAAATTGGCCGAGTTGCAGACATTTTTGTGTTGATTAGCTGTCATCTTGAATAAGATCAGTTGTAGATCTAACTGAGAAGTTCATTAAAATAGTTTACTAGCAGACACATACAGGCAAAAACATTTTACTTAAGAAAAGAAGGAAACAGAGATTTCCTTTAACTTATCAAATATAACCGGTGCTGTAATAAGATATTAAAGGAGGCACCGGACCTGCAGCTGCAGTGGAACATGGAGGCTCTACAGCTGCTCAGATTATTCAGAAGGTTAAGGTTCACAGGACTGGAAACAACCTCCCTGGACGTGTCCACAAGAGGACAACTGAAGACATACTGAAGAGACAGATAATACGAACGGTGACCGAAGAGCTCAGAACAACTTCCATAGAGATCAGAGGTGAACTCCAGGGTCAAAGGTTATCAGTGTGAAATCGCACCAGTCTGTTTGAGACAAAGTGGACTTAATGGAAGACGACAAAGGAGGACACCAGATCATAAAGACAGACTGGAATTGGCCAAAATGCATATTAAGAAGATGCAAAACTTCTGGGAGAACGTCCTTTGGACAGATGAGACAAAACTGGAGGTTTTTGTCAACAAGTCCCATCAGCTCTGTGTCCACAGACCCAAACATGAACCAAAGAACAGAACCCAGAACCTACAGGGGAACATGGAGGAGGCTCGGTTCTGTTCTGGGTCTGACACAGGGGGTCTGGAATCAGTCTTGAGGTTTTATTGGACCCTGAACAATCAAGGCTTTCTGGAGCCAGATGTTCTGCTCAGAGTCAGAAAGCTTGGTCTCAGTCTCAGCTCGTGGGTCCAACAGGATAATGACCCAAAACACTCAACTAAAAACACCAAGAACGGGTCAGAACCAAACATTGGACTCTTCTGAAGCGGCCTCTGAGACCTGATCTGAATCCTGTTGAACATCTGTGGAAAGAGTAGAAACATCTGGAGAAGGAACCCTTCAGACCTGAGACAGATGGAGCAGTTTGCTCAGGACCAGAACACCTGTGGACACCTGTCCACAGGTGCAGAAGTCTCAGAGAAAGCCACAGAAATCACTTAGTTGCTTTTAAAAGTTGAGCAACAAAACATGAAGTTAAGGTATCATCCTTTCTGTCAAGGCCAGCATCATTAGTTTGATTTTTAAAATAATTCTAAGGAACTAAAATTCAAAACCAAATAATTCCTTTTCAGTATTTTTATTTTAACACTTATCAGTTTCGAGTCATTATAAATAAATTTATCTGCGTTTGTAAGTATTTACAGATCAATTCACTCTTTTCTTTCAAATTTAAAGTCAGGTTAAAGAAAGGCTTCAAATACAACAACACCTCTGCCGTTAATGAACTGAACTTAAACAAAAGACGGTTCATTTCCGACTCTTATTTTGAAAGGACGAGGAAGCAGGGTGGTAAGATTTCAGGAAGTGTGAGGAGACGGGGAATGTCTGCCGGGCGGTAAATAATTAAACACTATGGACTTTCACACCTGTAGCCCAGGAGCTCAATGTAAATGTAGGAGCGTGCCCTTTCCTTGGCCTTCCTGCATCACGCAGAGCTTTCAGACGTTTTGTCGGCGCATTTTTAAACCTCCAGGATGGACGAAACTTGAGCAGAAGAAGAAGAAAAGCGGCGAGGGTTCTCCTGACGCAGTTAAAGTACTTCAAACACACAGAGGAAGAAACTGAAGGCTGCACAAATATCACCAATCTGACAGGAGGAGGGTTCAGGTTTTGACAGCATGTTGGTTTAAAATCTGCCGTTTTACGTTTACTACTTTGTGTTACTTTAGCCATTTATACGTCAAAACGTTCGGCTCGTTAAGGAGACGCGTGCTGTCACTTTCTAAAATATTTTACTTGGTTTTACAAATACTGTTGTTATAGAAATACATTGAGATCTCGTGGATTTCTTAAAAAATATACTGGCTCTGTTTTTGTCTTTTAGGCTACTTTTAGCTAGCTCTTTGCTACTTTAGCATTTAGTTAAACTTTTGCTGCTTTTAGGTTTTAGCTAGCCTTTTGTTACCTTTTAGCTAACATTTATCTACTTTTACCTTTTAGATAGAATTTAGCTACATTTTACATTTAGTGTTTTGCTACTTTCAGCTTCTAACTAGCCTTTTGCTGCTTTAGCCTCTAGCTAGGCCTTTGAAATTTTTTTACCTAGCCTTTTGCAACTTTAGCTTCTAGCTAACCTTTAGCTGCTTTAGCCTCTAGCTAGCCTTCTGCTGCTTTAGCCTCTAGCTAGCCTTCTGCTGCTTTAGCCTCTAGCTAGCC
>JAOXNZ010000038.1:23868611-23887511 GCA_028566095.1 Kryptolebias brasiliensis
TGCTTTAGCCTCTAGCTAGCCTTCTGCTGCTTTAGCCTCTAGCTAGCCTTCTGCTGCTTTAGCCTCTAGCTAGCCTTTTGCTGCTTTAGCTTTAAGTTAACATTTTGCTACTTTAGCTAGCTTTTTGTTACTTTTTAGCTAAGATCTATTTACTTTTACCTTTTAGGCAGAATTTTGCTACATTTACCTAGCTTTCTGCTACTTTCAGCCTTTAGCTGGACTTTTGCTAATTTAGCTTTTGCTAACATTTTGCTACTTTAGCTTCTAGCTAATATTTTGCTACTTTTTAGCTAAGATTTAGAATTTTGCTATATTTAAAAAGTGTTTTGCTACTTTCAGCTTTTAGCTAGGCTTTTGTTACTATACTTTAAGCTAGTGTTTTGATCATTTCAGCTTAAAGTCAGCATTTTGCATCCTTTAGCTACCCCTTTGATACCTTTAGTTTTGAAATAGTCTTTTTCCACTTTTAGCTCGGGTTATTCTTCTCTACTTTTGTTTTTTTAGCTACAGTTTTGCTCCGTTTAGCTTTTAGCTAGCATTATGCTTCTTTTAGCTTCAACAACCCAGTTCCAGTTTTTTCAGCAGATAGTCGCTGCATTTTCACAGGAAGTGACCTGAAGTTTAGGTCTCCGTTAGCCGCTAAACGAAGCGTTTGTTTGCTTATTGACTCCATTCGACACTAAAATCACTCGTTATCGGTACAATAAAGAGCGATTTCTGACTTTCTGATGTTTCCCGTTTCCTCATTTTAATCACTTATCTGAAGTCGGGACTTTTTTATCAAACTTCTCGGTTAATTTTTAATAAAGTCTTTAACAAACATCAAATGTAATATTTCTGCCACAGTGAACGTGGCTCGTATGAACTAAAGAAACCTTCAGTAAAATGTTGCTAAATCAGTTCCTACAGCGCGCCTTCTGTTTGGAGGCATGTTGAGACGTTTGCATAAACAAACCTTTTTCTAATTAAATCACATCGCGCTCGTTCCAGCGAAGCGCAGCTCAGGCGCGACTCTGTTCTCAGCTCCAATATCCAAATATCTGGATGTAAACGAGCCACATCATTTGCAAGTTTTAAACGGGAGTTTAGTGGAACTGCGGGGGAAAAAAGCTCCATCTATTCCCAGGTTTGTGTTCATTACTGACACGTAAGGCAGACGATTATGTTATCGCCTGTCAGCAAAATATCTCAAGAACCACTCGATGGATATTAATGAAACTTTCAGTCTGCAATCATTGGATCTACATGTTTTTTAAGTAACCTTAGCAAACAAAAATGGCTAAATCTCAGTCAGTTTTACAGATACGGAGCTAAAATTCGACATGGTAGTGAGTGAGACTTATCTGCAACATGTTTTGAGCACGACCAGATACCACAAGATCTTTGTTCAAAACTTTGGCGTTCAAGCGACGGGCGACATGCATTTATTCAAGCAATCCTACTTCTATTTAAACAGGAAATATCCATCCATTTTCTTTACCCGCTTATCCTTTCTGGGTACTGCTGGTGCCCATCTCCAGCAGTCACTGTGCGAGTGGCGGAGGACACCCTGGACAGGTTGCAAGTCCATCATAGGGACACACGAGACAAACAATGTCTCATTACAGGAAATATATCTAAACTTATTTCAGCTTTGATAATAACAACTTCCAGGTTGTTCATCTGAATCATCCCTTTCAGGAACACAAAAACGCGTACGAGTCCAAACCTCTAAATCCGCAAGAAACATTGGAAAGATGGCAGGGTGTGCGATAAAATCTCTTCCTCTTTGTGCAAGGAAGCACGTGCTTCCATCCCCCCCATAATAACCAGTTACAGGGCCCGGAAACTTCAACAAAAACAAACTCTGCTGCCTCCCACGTCTTGCAGCGAGCCACATCCATCAGTCCCAAAAGGCTGCGGCATCAGCCATAACAAATAAAAACGATGAAGTGCCAGTTTGCCTGCAATAAGTCAGCCCTGGCCTGTGTTTAACTAAAAACTCGGGGCCATTTTATGCAAATGCAGGCGCGACTCGGTGGGAGAAGCTGCTCTTGACCTACATACTGTAGCTCCTCCACAATTCCTTCACCCAACGGAGAGGAGATCACAGGAAGCTGGAAGCGAGGGGGAACGGCTTATTAACCAGCGCCGCACAGGAGTAACGCCGAGCGTGATCAGCAGGGAGAAAAAAACAAAGAATAATAACAGCCTGAGCTGGATCAGCTTCAACAGCAGCCAAAAATCTGAATCTGCAGGAGGACGGGGAGGGAAAGACTTTTAGAAAAAATCAAGACGAAGGAGCTGATTAATGGTTTCTCAATTCTTTAATACGTTTCTAGGCCAAGCTCCTCATAAAACAAAATGGTTTCTCACTCCAAAAAGTCCCGATACCGGGCCAGAACGCTGAGCTGCGCCTGCTTCTTTTTTTAAATACAGAAAGAGCCGTGAACAAAAATCATGCGGGCCAAGCCTTTTGTTTCAACTGTGCCCGGAAAAAAATAAATAAATAAAGACAAATCTGAGCCCTGACGGTCACCAAGTCAAGCAGAAAGGCAACAATAGAAGAAGAATGAAGAAAAATAAAGTGTTTTTTGTTTGTGGAGGATGAGAACAAAAGGCAGGATGTGTTCAGAAGGAACTGAAACCTGCTCCTTATGCACACAAAAAAACAAAACAAAACAAAAAAAAAGTCATGACTTGGCTTAAAGGCCACAGCCTGAAAATCCAGACTTTCATAGTAAAGTTTTCATGTGCAACTATTAAAAAAACTTCTTACTGATTCAACTTTTAAAGGGTAATTGGAGCATATCTGATCTGGATTTAAATCTGTAACTTTGAGTCAATATACAAAGTTTAAAAAAGATTTATGTACCTGGATTATTGAGCATGCATCAGGACACTTTAAAAAGTAGTGTTTGAATAAACTGGAATGAAACTTTTAAGACTGGAGTTGTTTTAAAAACAGCAACAATCCACTCTAGTTTCATCCCGCTCAAACCGTCAATTAGCTCATTAATCTGGTCAGAATTAAACCCCTAGGCCCTGTTCATACCTGGCAATATATATCCATCTCACCACTGACTGAAAGTGTTCACACCTGGAAATCAAACACCCCAAAATGTCCGTTACTACCTCCCTATGGAGCCACGTCACACAGACATCTGAACTATATCATCAGTCTGACGTTAAAAGAACTCAGCAAAGAAACAGAAGTTGCACAATTTTTTTCCTCATATCGATGATTAAAGTGATAATGATTTAATCCTTCAATTAACAATTTGCAAGCAAAATTTGTGACCAGATGCCAACTACCACGTGTTTACCTACGGAAACAGACAGAGACTGATAAGAGGTCAACAATGGAGACGTCTACAGAGGACAACTTTCATATATTGGTACGTAATTATGCTCAGATTAGTTGTAGAGAAATGCATATCAATATATCTGGAGTGAACTCTTTAAAACGGCACCATTTGACGTAGTTCTGGATAGCCTTTTTGATGTTTGACATCATTTTTTTGCAGTGAGTACCTTTAACAGGGTTCAGAGCCATCTGAGTCACGTGTCTGTAGAGTTATCTCTTAATCGCCTAACATGAGTGAAATAAAGGCAAGTATACAACAATCTGCGACTTCACAGAGCTCAGACTTTATCTGTAAAGATGCACGGTGTGCTGACAGCCGTCAGTTGTTTAAATAATTAGGTTTAGATGAATGAATGAATTAGATGAATATAACGCTGCTCAGACTGCTGTTCTGTGATTGACTCCACCATACCATACAGTGACCACAGCGGGTCCAACCAGCTCTAAAACAATCAGATCAAACTAGAGATGCACTGATATTCAGCCATACGTAATCAATAACCAAGCAGGAAAATAAAGATGCAGCAGCATGCAGTGGAGAAAGCTCCACTATGTGTCATTTTTAGTTGTACAAGTTCCTCTAAGTGTTGTTAAACATACGTTTATTTAAGTTAACCATGCTTGTTATATTTTGTTAAATAAAAAATACACATTGGCCAAAAAGTGTTGTATATTGGCCACCAGCTGCCCTGATTTCTAAGACTCTGAACTGGTCACAGAAGAACTCCTACTGGAGAGAGAAACTCACCACACTGCATCCTAATCCACTCTGTCACCAAAAATGTCAATTTTGTCAAAATTGTATTAATTAAATGATTCTGATAAATGGGTCATTAAAACAGCTGTTAATTTAACGACAATCAGCTGGCAGGATTATCCCCAGGATGTGCGGATAATAATCATGTCATGTCAGTTCAGTAGGAGGTTCTACAGAATCGCTCAGGACGGATTGGGTTCAGACTACCAAACATATGCAGATAAAGGGGGTCCAGACCAGCACCAAAGATGCATTGAGGCCATTCACACCTGTATTTGGCGCCATCTAGATCCAATCCGATACCTAATGACAAATTTTACAGGTCTACAACAGGTAAGATATTAATTGTTCATAACCTTACCACAGAAACACACTTCAAAAGCTCTGAACTGTCCCTTTAACAGAAAATGCCATAATTTAAGCCACTCCTGGGACAATGTTTAAGCTTTAAATAGACTACAGGAGAATTCTACAAGCATTTTTTCTAACTTTAAAACACGATGATCCAACCAAATGTACATAAAGTTAAAAGTCTCCATTTCTTCTTCGTCATTCATTTACATCTGAAGTGTAAAGTTCATGACTCCATTGGGAGTCGTGCAGAGAGTTTCCTGTTCTGCTTGTAAAAAGTGATTAACCTGTAGAGCGGAGGATTACAGCTGAGCCCTCAGTCCGGGAGACGGGACAGTGGGCCAAAGTCTGGGAGGCTGGAACACCGGCCCAGACTGAAACGATACCAGAACCTCCAAATATACAGAATTAAAGGCTCAGCTGAGATTTGTAGATCACAAAGGTTAGCAATGGAAGTCGTGTCATCGCTGTGATGCTTTCTGCACACCTTCTCTGGGCTGGTGGTCAGGATGGTTACATGAACATCAACACCAAATGGAGGGTTTAACCCTACAGGGAGCAGATGTTATCTCCTCGTTTATTGTTTTTTTTTTGCTTCAGATGCAACAAAATAATCCAGGCTAACTCAATGCAGGATCTGACAGCAGCGCCTCGCTAAATTAATGAGCAACATTTAATTAATCCCAAATGTGCATGAAACAGGAGGAGCAATTTGCCTTAACCTAGCAAGGATAACATCCAAGATAATCAAAGAAACAATCAGTGTTATTTTTATCATCGCTCACCACCGAAAGGCGAAGGACAGGGTTTTAGCTCATGTCTGTCTGTTTGCAAAATATCCCACGAACAACTGGATGGATTTTGATAGAACCTTCAGGAAACAATCACTGGATGTATCGGCAACTGATTACCTTTTGGGGTCGATCCGATTCTAGATGGCTGCCACAGATAATCGACTTTGGCAAACACAATCAAGACGAAACTGTCAGTTTTACAGATTCTGAGCTAGACTTTGGTGTGGTAGTAGCTGAGAGTCATTCAGAGGGTTAAATCTTGAGATATGACGTTTATTTTATTAGGTTTGGACCAAAACAAAGCCATCGTTTTTCCAACATAAGGTGATCTTGATTTAAAACTCATGTGGAGGAGTTTAAGTATCTGGGAGTCTTTTCCCCGATTGACATCAGGATGGAGCGGGAGATGGATCGACGGGTTGGGGATGAGATCGATCAATCGTAGAAAAGAAAGAGTTGAGTCGAAAAGTAAAACTCTCAATTTACTGATCAATCTACGTTCTAATCCTCACCTATGGCCATGAGGTTTGAATCAGGACTGAAAGAACAAGAACCTGGATCCAAGCGGCTGAAATGAGCTTCCTTCGTGGAGCGGCCGGGCTCAGCCTTAGAGATAAGGTGAGGCACTTCGTCATCTGGGGGAGCTCAGAGTAGAGCCGCTGCTCCTCCTCATCGAAAGGAGTCAGCTGAGGTGGTTCGGGCATCTGATTAGGATGCCTCCTGGACGCCTCCGTTTGGAGGTTTTCTGGGCATGTCCCACTGGGAAGAGATCTCAGGGCAGACCCAGAACTTGCTGGAGGGATTATGGATCCTCTCTGGTCTGGGAACACCTTGGGATCCTCCAGGAGGAGCTGGAGAGTTGCTGGAGAGAGGTAGGTCTGGGTTTCCCTCCAGAACCTGTTGCCTCGCAGTAGAAGATGGATGGATTCCTTCAAGGAACATTAGGCCTTTAATTTAAAATCAGATGAATTCAGCTTTTAAGGCAACCAGAAAACAAGCATATCAGACACTTTGGCCGAGGCTGGAGGTGTCCTGGATTCACCGAGAACCAGATACAACCTTGATGGGATCGTTTGGTCACCATCTAACCCTCTGCAACAAATAACACGCTTTAGTGGGGCAGCAGAAATACACAGGAGGGGGGAAAGAAAAAAATAGAAATAAAAATAGTGCCGCGTGTTGCTCCAAGTGGCTGTGTAAACACACGCTTTTAATCCACTTAAGAATAAAGGCTGCAGCAGGTCGAGCGATGGGACGGGAGAGATTTAGAGCAGCAGCACAAACACAAAACGCTGCTTCTGAAGGCAGGAGAGGAAGCTCAGGTGAGCGGCGCCGTCAGTTAACGAACAGGTGCGCAGAAAGAAAAAAACAAAAACAGAACAGCTCCCGTCTGACGACCAGAATCTAAACTTAGATCAGAAAAAAAAACCTGGATGATTTACAAACAATCAGACTTCTGCTGGTTGAAATCTTTGTTTTTAATTCTAAGACAGGCTTATGTAGTCTGCACCTAACAGAGTTTCTACTTAAAGTTGACCGATAAGAGTTTTCTATGACTAATACCGATTTTTACAAATCAGGGCAGCCGATCGGGAATATACAACACCGATTATGTATTTTTTATTTAACAAAATATAACGACGAGTGTACATTTACCAACCCTTAGAAGAAGAACTTGTACACCTAAAAATCAGACACTGAACTGTGGGCTACAGTGAGCCGGCTGTAGCAGCTGCTGCTGCATCTTTATTTTGCTATTTGGTAATTGATTAAGAACGTAAATGCGCATCTGGTTGCTGATTTTTAAGTCGGACTGGCTAAATAAAAAAGGCCAATTAAAGCTGATCAGCTGATTATTTGGTCCGCACATTTCCTGTTTTAATAATCCAGACTTCTCCTGATGTTTTCTTAATCTCACTTTGGCCGATTTTGACGCCCAAATGCAAAACCTTTACTGCAGATTGCACATAAAACATTTGTATGCTCTAATTTAGACTACATTTTTAAAACTCAGTGTATGCTTTAGGGCTAGGGTAACTTATGGTTCAGAATATGCAACATGTAAACGATTTGCACGTACAGTAAATACTGCAGAACATATTTACGCTTCGCTAGGTCCACATGCTATCCAACAATGTAAATAAAACCTGACTACAGTACTGTGAAAGTCTGGAAACACAACTGTTTCTTCCATAACCTGGAAAACACTAAAAAGCAAACTTTAGACCTTTCCAAAGGGCCTAGGAACCCTGAAATAAACGGTCCAAACCTCACAAATACCCAGTCTGCAGTGACATAAAGCAAAGAAAGCAGGTTTACGAGGACAAAACCTGCAGATGTTTTAGTTAAATGAATTAAAGCTGGTTGTTCTCACCTTCCTGCCCAATGAGCCGGTCTTGGAGAGGCAGGACTTTGCGAGGGACTGGTACCCACCGATGACCTGGATCTCCTCCACAGCAGGGTAGCGTTTCTTCAGCTGGGTGCCCAGCTGAGCAAAAGGGGCCTGGGGTGATGTGGAGCCCGGTGAGGCCTCACTGGAAACCTCCTGCTGGGGCTCAGGGGGGTTCTTCTGGGGCTCCACTGAACGTTTAGGCACCACTGTGAAGGTGTTCCCTTTCTTCTGCACCATGGGGCTGGGAACATGGACACGTTGGGGGGGTTCCACCTCAATGTCATCTATGTTCGTTACCGGTAGATGATCCACGGTGGGTCCATCTGGAACTGTGGGGGACGGGGATGGGAGAGGAAAGGAGGGAGGGGAGGATGGGATGGCTGGAGAAGACGGGGGTGAAACCAGGACAGGTGGAGAGGAGGGAGCTGGGGAGGGAACAGGGGATGGAGGTGAGAGTTCAGAGGCTGGAGGTGCAGGACTTGTGGCAGCAGCAGGAGGTGGTTCGGGTTCCTTCTTCTCCTGCAGGTTCTCCTCCTTCCTTTTAGTGGTCATCAGGGGAGCCGTGGGGGCGTGGGAGGTTGGCACTCCGGGTGAAGACCCCTCTGCTGCTCGGTGTGAGGGCGAGGACCTGCTGGGGTCTGGTGGTAGGGACGGCGTTTGGAGACGGCGCTTGGGGATCACGGTGAAGGAGTTTCGGGACTGCAGACGCAGGTTTGCTAGGGCCCGAGCCTGGGCATCCCCATCGGGGATCTGGTCGAGGTCCGGCTTCACGGACGGTCGGATCTCAAACTCAGGAGAGGACTTCAACACCTTGGACGAGATGGGGAGTAAAGAGGACTCGGCACTGCGGGTCTCTGGAGAGCATGGCACCTTGGGTTTTGGGGACACCTCAGACCCCTCCCAGTCTCTCTCCTTAGGGAGCTTGTTCTGCCCTCTGTCTGGCTCGTCTCTTGGGACAACAGCTGCACCGTTGACACCACGGTCTTCAAACCTCTGACGGTAAGAAGAAACGGACTGAGGGGCCCCAGGATGACTCTGAGAACCACCCAGCTCGGAGACAGCAGGCTGTGGCTTTGATTTGAAAGACCAGGAAGTCTGGAAGACAGGTGATGTTGGCTGGATGCCGGCAGGTGGGCCCGGCCTGGGTTTTGGCACCAGATCTGGATGTGGCTTGGACCAGAGTCTTGGCCTGCTACTGGCACTACAGTCCAGGTCCAGCAGGTTCTCTGTGCTGTGAGACTTCTTCTGGAGCTTCCCATAGTTGCTGTCGAACTTCTGCAGGATCCGGCTGACCCTGCCTTGACCCTGACCCGAATCACGTGTGACATCCTGGTCTGGGCGGCCCAGGGTGCTCAGGTTCTCCTCGCTCTTGCTTAACGTGGTGTCATAAATGACCACTTCCTTGGCTCTGATCTCGGTAACAGAACTTCCCCTTCGGTCCAGGAGGTCGTTCAGGGAGCTGTAACTGTCCACGCCGTTTTGTTGCCAGCTGGCCCCGGTTTTAGCCCCTCCGGTCTCCGGGAAGTAGTCCGGGTCGGACTCGATGATGATGATGTTCTCGGCGCGGATGGTCCGTATGCCGGGGACGCTGCCGTACAGCTCCAGGATGTGCTGACCCGGACGGGCGGTGTTCTCCCGGTCCTGCCGCCTCCTCCGCTCCTTCTCCAGCTTGATGAACGGGTTCTCCTCCAGCGGCCCCAGGCTCTCCTGCAGCACCAGGCTCTCCCGGCCGTCCTCCTCCCTCGGCGCCGTCCTCTCCGCCGGTCGCGGCTCTTTGTTGAAGTGTTGGCTGGCCGCGGTGATGGTGTAGTTTCGCCCGGACCCACCGACAGCTCCACCGCCGCTGCTGCCGTTCACATTCCCCGTTACCTCACCGTTTAGCTGCCCGCCGGGACTAGCCTCCGGGGTGGTGCTGGTGCTCCCCACAGAACCGCCGCCCTTCGCCTTCCTCCTCTCCAAGATTTCTCGCTTCCAGGCCGGCATCCTCGGGCTCTCTTGCCCGGCCTCTTGGCGGAGGACGCGAACATCCCCACCGCCGGACATCGCTCAGGGTAGCTTGGGAAAGGGAACGAGGAGGAAAGGGGGAGGCTCCGAGGCGGTCTCGTCGCGGCGTTAAACGCTGTATCCGGCGCCGACCGTACCTGCAGGACCGTCAAACGCAGACAGAAGCATCCCCACCGCCTCTCCTTTTCTGCCTCTGTTTTCACTCTGCTCTGCTCCCTTTCTCCTCACGGCTCCTGAATGCGGCCCCGCCTCTCCGCAGCTGCACGAGCTTCTCCGGCAGTCCCACCTGGACGCTGATTGGTCGTAGTGTTCTACCGGCACGCCCCGTTCTTTCTCTTAACCACTCCCACTTCTATTGTTAACTGGGCGAGGGCGTCCTGTCAATCAAACTGGTTGCGTTCAAGTTCAACACGCCCTTTCCGTTTTTAAACAAAAATTAACGCTTTGAGCAGATTGTCTCACGTAGTCAGCTTTATATTTAGAGCTTAAGCGTTTAATAATATATTTAAACTTTATTTTTAACGGAGAATGTTGTTTTGAAGAGTCGTTTCTGGGCGTAGGCCTGTATATTTATCTCTCGATGATCCGGGTTTGGGAAACACATGATCTTATTAATCACATGAATCAGCACTAAGTGGGCTATTCTTGGGCGCTGTAGGAGATTACTGTAACTCATAAAATATTTATCTCCGAGCCGTAATTAAACACATCTTGACTAAGGAGCGTAGAAGAAGAAAATCCGATCTAATAAGCATCATATATAAATCACGCAGAGTTTATAAACATGAAAAAACATTAAGTAAAAACAAAGAAGTTAAATATTTATGGGTCATAAAGTGGGATTTTAAAGCCAAATTAGTTAAATATAGAAAATTATTTTCTATTTTTTAAGGAAATATGTTTTTGACACAAATACATTGACAACACAAGGCTAGCAGCGCCCCCTTGTGGCCACAAAGTGTTACCACCTCAATCATTAATTAGTCAATAAAAAATATTTTTATCGCCCGCCTCTGTGGGCGATAATGTTTCTGGCAGTCAGTCTGTTACCAAAATATCTCATGAACCACTAGATGGATTACATTGAAACTTTCAGGAAACAATTATTGGATGCACGTCTACAACTGATTAACTTTTAGAGTCACTCCCACTCAAGATGGCCGCCACAGCCAACTGACCTCAGGAACTACAAAAATAGCTATAACTCAGTCAATTTTACAGGTATTGAGCTGAAACCTGGTGTGGTAGTAGCTGAGAGTCATCCCTAATGTATATTTTAAATGCTAACTGATTGCACGAGATCTGTTTTTTAAAAGTTGCCAATAACTATTTGAAGCAACTCTGCCCGTCTGTTAGCAAAATACCTTGTGAACCACTGGATGGATTTTATTGAAACTTTCAGGAAACAATTACTGGATGCACATCTACAACTGATTAACATTTGGAGTCACTCTCATTCAAGATGGCTGCCACAGCTATTTGATCTTAGCCAACACATAGATGTCGCTAACTCAGCTAATTTTAAAGATATTGAGCTGAAATTTGGCGTGGTAGTAGCTGAGCACTAACAGATCTCAACGAGTGCTTCCTTCAAAGAATGAAAAGCCTTCTAATTTAAATGTTGGTTTTATTTACAGGTATGTACAGATAGCAAATATGCCACAGCAAAACAACAAAAACATAACATAAATAGAAAGAGTTCAACATATACACTTTACACAGAATTTTACACCAGGAAGTTAAATTAAAACGAAGCCATAAATACAAGCAGCACAGGAACCGGGTCGGATCAGAACAACGGGTCAGGTACAGGACGAGTCGTGAAAATAAACAGCAATTTTTAGGGGGAAAACGTGTGCACGCGATCTACGTACCGCACGTTTTCCTGCACTGAGGGTAAAAGTTTTATTTTATTTTTTTCTTTTTACGAGCAACATTTCCAGCGACAGGCAAAACAGTGAGACACGACATCATGAGCCATTTAACAGCGAGCGGCGTCTTCCTCCGAGAGAAATAAAGCTGCGGCAGCTCCCCGGGATCTCCGACCCACGAGAGCGTTACTGTGTTAAGATTTGACAGATGTGTTAACGGTTCATGCTTGTTGCACATTAAAACGTATGACGCTGCGCAAAGATCTCAAGTCGTCGCTCATTTCTTTACATTTCCTTCAGAAGAGCCAAACTTTCTTGTAATTTTCCTCAAAAAGGCCAACAAAAAACTTAGCAAGGAACCAATTTTAACCGAAGTTCTTGTGTCGAGTCTTTGCTGGAGTTGTTCCTCTTGTACTCTCCATCTGCTGTAGGTAGTTTATTTACATATAGTTTTTACATTTTTTCTAGTTTTAACAGGAAACTTCGCACACGATGCAACGTTATGTCAAGTTTTTAGCTTTAACTCTGCGGGAATCACCTGGTTGGTGCTAAAATCCTATTTTCTGTTAGTCAAATTGTAATATCTTTGGTATTTTTCATAGATTTACCAATAAAAAAGGGCAAAAAGTGTGTCTCCGTGACAGGCTGCTGGCAACAAAGAGACTAAAGATCCAATTAAAAGAAGACTTTTTGCTAAGTTATGTGTTGACACAAGTTTGGCTATTTAGAAGGAAAAATAGTTTAAAAAATGAGAGCTGGCTTTAAACGTTTGCACAGAACTGTGACACTTTTAAGTTAAATGTGTATTTTTCTTTATGGCTCATTGTCTACCATTGATTGCACAATATTAGAGGCACTCATATGCTCCAAATCCACATCTGAGAGGATGTTTATCCTCGTGAAGGTCCCACAACCACTTACAGTGTTACTTTTTCTTTATAAAAAAATGAAAAAACAACAAACAGCGTAATAATAACCCAAGCAGGAGTTTACCTGTTGAACTTACAGCCGTGTAAAACTCGTAAAAGTAGACTGTAGTGTAACCTGGAACATGAAAAACCTTACGTCGTAAAGGTGGCGATTAGTCAAAAGAAATAAACCACTTTTATCTATTAAATCTCTAACGGCATCGTCACCAACGTGAATCTGCCTCTCCTCAGTTGACCCGGCACGCTCGGATCATCAGCAGCTGCAGCAGGATGAAGAGCGGCGACACGATGAGGCCGTACCACAGGTCTCTGGCCCGGTCCTGCTCGGCCAGCTTCTGGCACAGCAGAACCTCACAAACCAGCTTCAGGCTGAGCACCGTCAGCACCCAGAGGAGCCGCAGCACCGCCAGCCGCTTGTCGTTCTCCTGGTAAAGCCGGATGGACACGATGGCCGTGAAGTAGGTGCTGAGGCCGTCGGCGGCGAACAGAGGGATGAACACGAGCCACCAGCTCAGCTGCTGGGTCAGCAGGTCCACTTTCAGAGCAACCAGCATGCTGAAGACCAGGAGCGCCAGAAGGTGGAGAAAGAGTTCAAAGGTGGCAAAGCCCAGCCACTGGACCAGTTCCCTCAGAGAGAACAGCATGGCCGAGGACAGCAGGGTCTTTAACCGGGGACGGAGGGACTGAAGACAGCTGAGTCTGGTTAGGCTTGGAGCTGCTCTGGGGACAGAAGCTTTTTGGTTCTGCTGAGATCTCCCACCTTGTTGGCTACATCTTCAGATCCAACCTGAGGATGACAACAGACAATTAAAAAAAAAAAAGAAAAAACATAATTAATTTACTGTTAAAGAAACCACGACACAGAAAGACGCTTGTGTTTCATAATAACAGGGCCTTTAAATCAGATTATTTCCCAACTCATTGACTGTCAGGTCACCGTTTAGCTCCATTTAGTCAAGTTTTATCCCGGATAATGTTGTTAGATCCCATAAAACATTATACACACTCAGAACAACGTTTCAAATCTATTTTAATCAACAATCCCATCGACATTAGCCGAGACTCCTGCTGTAATGCTAACCAAATAAATACTACAGAACTTTATTACAAACACAAATCATATTTACACACATTCAGGGTTTAAATTAATGTTTTACCGAGTTTATTTACCTTCACAACAATCGGACGTTTATCTTCCCCATCTGGTTAGAAGAATCAGAACAGAGCCATGCTAACAAGATGCTAACAACGTAGCTTCAGCGGCAGTTCTTCTTCGTCGGCTTTTTTCCCGGCAGCGTCCGTTCAGAGCGTCGCACCGGCGCCACCTGCTGGAGATACTGAGTCTCTACAAGGCCCGGTCGGTCGGACTCTGTTCTGTTCTCACTGTTTTCTGTGGTTATAATCAAGTAAACTCCTTTCTCCTGAATCATTTCCACCACTTTTAAGAAAAAAAAAATCCTTCAAGTCTTATTTATGAGATGCCATCTAAGAAGTAGGACCTAGTATCTCGTTATTATGAGATACTATCTCAAAAATGTGACTTAGTATCTCATATTTATGACTTAATATTTCATATTATAGTAGATACAATTTCATGATTATGACATAGCATCTCATAATTATTATATTATATTTGTAATTATAACTTACATCTGATAGTTTTGACTTAGTATCCTAAAGTAATAACATACTATCTCAAAATACAAACATGGGGTTTCGTTAGCAACTTATAATTATTAGATTTATTTTAAATATATGACTTAGTATCTAAAAATTATGAGTTAGCACCTTATTATTGAGATACTATCTCATTATTGTAACTTAGCATCTTATAATTATGACTTAGTATCTCATAATAAACAGACACTATCTCAAAATTATGACTTAACATTTCCTAATTATGAGATATACCAACTGAAAATTATGTCTGCTATCTCATAATTATGAGATATCTAAAAACTATGACTTCTCCTAAATAAGAGCTAGTATCTCATAGTAATGACTTATTATCTTATAATGATGACTTATCTTATAATGATGACTTATTATCTTATAATTATGACTTATATTATGTCATAATTGAGACTGAGGTTCTTATAATATAGTGGATACTATTTCATGATTATTACTTATAGTCTCATAATTATGAGCTATCTTATAATTATGGCTTAGCATCTCTTAAATACGAGATAATATCTCAAAATTATGACCTAGCATCTTAGAATTCTAAAATAATTTGTCATATTTATGGTTTGAAATATCTTCTTTTCATCAGAGCGGCGGAAATAGATTTCCATACTTCTGACATTTATTTCTTTGTTTTGTTTTGTTTTGCCAGATTAGTTAGTTTATCACAGAATTTTAGGGAAGTCTTGAAAATAAAATAATTTATTTTGGTGGGTTGTAGAAATCATAACATTTAGAGACACACATCTATTAAAAAGTTATAGTTTCTCCCTCTTTTCGGTTTAAGTAAAAACTGAAAAGGCAAATATAAAATGTTTTGGATTTATTTTCAGCGAGTTATTGTAGTTTTATCCTCCGCCTGCAGGGGGCGCCTGGGAACACCAGCTGCCTCAAACCGTAGAAGAAGAAGACGAAGACGAGCAGAAGTGAAGAAGAAGTCACCAGCTCTCTCTCATTCAAAGGTGAGTCTGCGGGTTTAAATCTAATATTTTTGTAGTTTTTCTCCTATTTAAATAAATAAAATAGAAAGTTTAAGAATTTAATCCGTTGCCGCTTCTTTCCGTGGAGATTTCAGCCGCGTCGCTAAAATGTTTCGGCGGAGTTTTGACTTTCCTGTTGAATTAAAGTTAACATTAATCATGTTTTTTTGTCTTTAAGGTCCAGTTTTGTCATGTAATTCATTATTATTACACGTTCAGCTTTAGATGTGTGTGTAATTAACGCGCAATGATGCTTAACTAGCTTCCAGTTATGATTACTGAGTTAAAGTCAACATTTATTTGAATAATTTACATAGAATTTACAAAGAAAATCATTTGTTGGTGGTACAGTTCATTGTGATCTTTTATGTATTGCAGCACTTGAGTCATGAGCTTATTTTGCAGTAATAAAGCTGAGAAAATCTATTTTTTTTAATTTACTTCCTGTTATTTGAGTCTAATAAGTTGCAGGAATTAAAAAAAGCTGACCTGACATTCAGGTTCTGCAGGAAGCAGAGCTGCTGTTTGGAAAGGCGTCACCACGCGTGCTTGCTCAGCTTTAACAGTGACTGAGCAGAAAAAGAAAACAGGATTATGAATAAATTGTGTTATTCTGGCTGTGCTTGTGAAGTGAAGCCTGAACAGATCCTGACCTGTTGTTTGGGTCACTCCCTGTGCTTCAGTTTCTGGGCCGGACAGCGAAGATGCAGACGCCTGCAGAGTCGATCCTCCACAGCGGATATTTCCACCCGACACTCAGATTCTGGCAGACCTGCGCCGCCGATCTCAGACCGGACAACCTCATCTACCCCATCTTTGTCACGTGAGTCAAAGTTGTGAAACTAATCTGCTAGAGTTTGAACTTGCAGAGCTCCCGCTTGATAAATCTGGGTACTTTTTGCAACAAGTAGTGGATTTATTGTGACATACTCGTGGCTTTGATCCTGTTCTGTGTCACTTTCTGTTACAGAGACGATCCGGATGCGGTGGAGCCGATCGGCAGCCTGCCGGGACAGGCGAGGTAGGAGTCACACCTGGCGCGAAGCAGAGCTGCAGATGGGAAAGGAAGGTCGAATGACGTTATTGTGCTCGGTCCCCGATGAATCCTTCAGGGGCCCCGGCACAGTGAGGGTGTTGTCCTCAGATAAAAGCAGGCAGGAAGGGCGGAACCAGAACTAAACACTGGACCAAGACTGAGATAAGAAGGGAATCCGTTAGACCTTTATTTTATTCGAGACCAAACCGAAAACCTGTGCTTACATTTCATTTCCTCCTTTGTCACGATGCACACGGTCCCTGAGGTTCCTCATATAAACGCACCATTCAGACTGTAGTTACAGGACGAGCCCCTACTTCCTGAGCCACTGCCGCCCCCAACTGTTTACTGTGAGTAAACAATTTTCTCCAAGAGTTTTCACAATAGGCCTAAAATTTTCCAACACAGTGGGATCAAAACCAGGTTTCTTTATCACGGGCTGCACCACAGCATGTTTAAATTAGAAGGGACTACTCCAGATAACAGACTGCTGTTAAAAAGGACGAGAACCAAGTGCCCAAAACAAGGGAAAACCTCTTTAAGAAAACATGCTGGTAGAGCATCACATGGAGGACCAGAGGGCCTAATCTGGGCAACCGTGTCCTCTAAAAATGACACAGTCACTGGCTCGAACGGATTGAAAACAGCAGAACAGGAGACACAAACAGAGGGGTCAGAGTCTGAGGGTAAAATAGAAACCCTTAAAAAAACTGCATAAAATGATTACACAATTGAACAGAAGCTTTGAAACCAGCAATCTGTGGTGAGTTAAGAAAAGAGTTGATGGTACTAAAAGAACACGAGGGTTGTGGCTGTGAGATAAAATTAAGTTAGAAAAATATCCCTTTTTGGCCACTTTAACTGTGTCCTGGTAATTGCGCCAACAGTCTTTGAAAATCTGGAGGGACACCTGCAGCTTGTCCTTTCTCCACCTGCGATCCGCAATGCGACATTCCTGCCTGACAGCTCGAGTCGTTTTATTAAACCAGGGTTCAGGTTTAGCTCTAGGCTGTTTGGTCTTTCAAGGAGCCACAGTATCCAATACAGTCAGACAGGATGAGTGGCGCCAAGAACTAAGCTCCTCAGCATCAGTTGAAGTGGGTGGTTAGAGCTGGCAAAAAAAAACCTCGGTGAACTGGCTGGCAGTGGAGGGGTTAATAATCTGACAGCTCTGAGCAGGAGCATAAATGAGAACAGTCTGGAATATTACAGGCGTATGATCAGAGATTATAGAGTCATGAATTTCCAGATTTGACACAGGCCTTTTTTGTGACCTTTTTCATGTGTAGGACCAGACACAGAATGCACCAAATAAAAGAGTCAATAAGAACGACAAATTCTTTTACCAGAGGTTTATCTGGGCAACAAACATGTTTGTTAAAATCACCAACAATAAGAACATGGTCATATCCAGTCACAATCTCATACAGAAATTCAGAAAAGTCTTTAATTAAGTCCTTATTTGTATTTGGGGGGACGGTAGATGACAGCACGCAGTACGGGGTCAGAACGACCCACCTCAAAGGAGGTCAGCTCAAAGCTGGTGAATTAAAACACTGTTTACAACTAAAAACATTTTTATACATCGCTGCAGTTCCTCCTCCTCGGCCCCGATGTTGGTGGAGAGTTAAAATAACAGCAGCCTGTTGGTAAAAGCTCCGACAGAGCAGCTGACTCAGCGTCACTCAGCCAAGTCTCTGAGCTACAGAGGAAGTCCAGGTTATGAGAGCTGAAGAAATCCCTCAAGATTAAGGTTTTATTGACCAGCGATCTGGCGTTTACCAAGCTGATCCTGGCTGGAGCTGGAATGGGGCAGAACAAGGGCCCGACTCAGCGGTTTCAGGTTTTCCGGCACCGGGGCACATCCGCACCAACAGCGTGAATCGGCAAGCATCCACCGGTTCCAAAACAAACGCCAAGGCAAGAACACGCTGGGAAACATCTCAGGGACTGGCTGGGAACCATTTGACCGCAACAAACAGGCTTTCAGCCTCACCAAGCGTCCATCGCGTCCGCTGCTGGGAGGTCAGCGCCGGAGCCCGGCATAGGCGAGCTGGAATTCCCAACAGAACCTTGGAGAAAATTTTATGTTCCCATGTATTAAAGGTAGCCACATTGTTGATAAAAGGCCTTCGATCCAATAATGTTTGGTGATCATACACCAACAATGACTTGATTTCAAGGGTCAAAAACAACAGAACAACTAGAACTGACAGTGAGAGACGGCCTGCCACGTACACCGGCGCCATCTTCTGTTGTTCAGGAAAATGTTGGGGTTGAAACAAAAAAACGATGGATTAAATTCTGCTGCTGATCGCAGTATTTTTGAATCGCGCTGGGTTCGGTGGAGGGTTGAGCTCTCTGAGTGCTTCTAGTTTGGTTATTCTGTAGTTTTTCCTGTAACCAAGTTTTGTTCTTTTAAACAATAAATCTGACCTTGACCACAATTTCGTGTGACAAAAGCTGTTTTGTTTGGTTTTTCTCATGTTTTTTTTTTCTCTTATTTTAAAGCTGCATCTGACTGAAGCTGTTTGTTGTCCACAGATATGGAGTGAACAAGTTGGAGGAAATGTTACGGCCGCTGGTGGACAAAGGCTTGAAGTGTGTTCTCATTTTTGGCGTCCCAGCAAAAATAGCAAAGGTTCGTCAAACTAAAAGAGAAGAATATTTAATATAACATCCATCCATTTTCTTTACCCGCTTTTTCCATTCCGGGTCGCGGGGAGCCGGTGCCTATCTCCAGCAGTCACTGTG
>JAOXNZ010000038.1:23918875-23929311 GCA_028566095.1 Kryptolebias brasiliensis
GTTCTGCTGCTGGAGGAGGTTCTGCTGCTGAAGGAGGTTCTGCTGCTGGAGGAGGTTCTGCTGCTGGAGGAGGTTCTGCTGCTGAAGGAGGTTCTACAACCTGCTGGACCCAGTTTTTCACACTCCATGTTTTAATTTTTGTTTAATGACTTGGAGAAGAATAACTTTAAAACCTGGAAAAGACCATATTATTTTTATTATGTCCCGATACATAAAACCCTACAATTAAAATGGGGTGGACTTTCTTTTCCCCGTGGCTGTAGTTCATGTGAGATTATTGGTGTATTTTATATATTAAAATTAAATGAATGGTTGGTTATATAAATTTATTTTGAAACAAAAAGTACTGCCACTGTAAAATGTACACAATAGTATATTTGAATATGAAATGAAATAAAAGAGGACTTGTTTACGGAACCAATTGCCTTTTTGTTCTGCTTTGATTTGTTAATTATATCAATTTATAAATGAGTAATTTAGCCTTAAATAGTCATTGTTCATTTTTGTCCATGTAGCTAGGAGAACAATACATTTTTCTTCAAAAATGTGATAAAATCTGTAAAAAAAAAAAGAAGAAAAAAAGGACATATCTACTCTATAGTGTGACTACTTCATAAGGGTGTCAGGCAAAGAAAACAGCACAAGTACCTACTTATGACAAATATGTTTTTGAAATAAAAACGTAGACGTTTCATAAAGCGAGGGCTACGTGTTGAACTTCAGACTGTCTGCTGCTCTGAGTTGATTTTGGAGTCTGCTGGGCAGCAGGAGTGTGAGGTGATGTTGAGCAGAGAAACTTTGTTGTTTTAATGGAGGGGGTTGGTCCAAGCAGGAAGGTATTCACAAATAGGACTTGTGAAACAATAGGCCCAGTGTGGAGCCCCCCCCCCCACACACACACACACACACTATTTACCCCTCTGGCTGCCAGAAGTCTCTAAACAGAAAAGTACCTCTTCTTTATTTGGTGGTGTTGGATGGGGCCGGGGGAGTTTAATGTCCCCAAAATGCTTGCAAACATCAGCATATTGTTTATGTTGTTGGACTGCCCGACAGTGAACGTTTTGCTGGTGACATAGTGGTAAAAAAATATATATATATAAAAAATGAAGCCATGTTTGGGGCCAACTTGGCTGGAAAGGGGAATGGCTAAAACACGGTGATATGCAAGCGTGGTAATAATTTCCTGCAGCCATCTGGAAGTGTTTTACACCTTTTAGATTGCCTTGGAATGCTTGGGCTCTTCTCGTTTTTCATGTCTAAGTTTCAAACCAACAATGAATCCCTTACCAAGAAAAAAAAAACTGTAAGCAAATGAAAACAAGACGAGAAACTTTGCTTTCTAAATTTAACAAACTTTCTTGGGTGCAAACCATTAAAATGTCAAGTAACAGCAGCTCCTGTGCGATTTGTCCCAGATGTGTTGATTAGCTGGAATGCCTCTTCTCTGCAGACAGATGCTCAAAAATAACACCCAGACATGTATGTCAAAAATATCTCTGGCAAGAAAATGAGCAGATGGATTATCCTGGCTAAGGTTTTTGTCACTGTGGATCAATTTTCTGCTGCAATTTATCCACGAGAGACAAAAATGATCAAATCAAGTGAATTATGGACCTTCCAAGTATGTTAACTGAATAGATCTATATCTTATTCTGGTCTATTGCTGTCATATATCTACCATATGATTTACATTTCAGTCTGAAATGTCCCTCCTTTATCTTGTCATCCTTCTGGTTTCAAATGTGATGGTTTTGATTAGCTTGAAATAAACTAACTAGAAATAAACGCCAACAAACGATGAACCATTAAGAGCAGGCCTCGCAATTTGTGTCCAATCCCACATCTTCATTGGCCCCCATCCCTTCATTTTGCAGGAATAAAATACCAGTTTCTTTTAAGTATCGCGGTGTCGTGGTTATCGAGTCATTTAAGGTGGTATCTCACTGGGCTGTGACTGTTGGGGGACTAGTTGGTGACTCAAAATCAAAGAAAACTGTGACAAAATAGATACATTTTCTGTTGCAGTCTTACTGAAACTCTGAGTGTTTGCAACCAAGTAACAATCGAGCCATGTGACAGCGTTTTGATCAGTCAGTTCTTGTGTTCACAGATTGCAAATCCGTATTACTGGCTGTGCACATTATTTCCGCCCACATTGTACCTGCCTCGACTTGCTTTGTACCCATATTTATGATTTAATTTGCTGGAGTGCACTTTGATTTGGACCAGTTTTTTTTAATAAATACTATTGTTCAGAATTCAGGTGCCTCTGCAACTCACACGAGGAAGCTGAGAAGCTGTGAAAGTTGCGAGACATTATGGAGAACCCCCTCATGAACGCTGTTGCAACCCAGTGAGACGCCACCTTTAGCTAAAGCACTGGGAGTGAGTTTTACCCAAAGCAAAAAAGGGAATTTATCCTTGTAAATTAAAAAGGCAGACGTTTTAACAAGCCAAGCAATCAAATCAAACCTTACTAAGGTGATTTGAACACAAACATAATTACCAAGTTAAAGTTATGTTCAGGTGTTAAGTCCTGTTTGTGTTGGGAACTGCTTAGAGACGCCGATGACTGATTATTGTTGGAACATGGCTTTACATTTTGAGTCATCAAAAAGTGGTAAATCAAAATCAACGTAATTGCTGAATATTTTTGATCACTTCTGCTGACTGAGTTTTACTTAAATGTCTCCAGTTATGTTGCACTTTCTAACATTTGCAATTATTTAAATAGAAACTAAACTTGGGAACTTTTTCACAGAAGAAACAACAGTAGGAGCCATTGATTGAGGTTCTTATTAAAGGAGCAGCCATCTGGTGGTTAATTAGAGATAACAACCATCTCAGACTCCATTCAAACAAAATCAAGCAGTAAATTGCATTAATATTGAAAAATTTATATATATTTTCACAGGAAAACAAGAAAACTTGGCGTCATTTCAAAGACTTCAGTTCATCTGCAAATTTTATCTAAAAAAAAATCAATTTAATGCTTTTTTGGATAGGTTGGGCCACTCGCCAGGGTATGTGGGCTTTATGTGATAAGCAGGAACCTCCATTTTAAAAGGTGTACCACTAAATTAATTATGTAATAGTATAAAAAATAGCCCTCCAGTTTTGACTTCTTCTTCGTCAGTATCTGTACAATAAATACTCTTATCCTACATGATGATAATAAGAACTGAAGTATCAATAAACGGTTAATTCCAAGATATTCAAAACATAAAAACAGATTTAATGAATGAATATATATACCAAATGAAACATAGTTTTTACCAATGTAATAATAGATTTTATTCGATATTTTATAACTTCTTTGTCATATTTTTTTTTTTTTGCCTTAGAATAAAAACAGCAAAGTTTTCCATGTTGCCAAACCTCCAACAGAAGAGCATGTGGATCATTTAAATTAACTCCTAAATACACACAAGACGCAACATGCTGGATGTGTGGACCTCTGTAATCAGAGCCAGACTGCTATCTCAGTAAATACCAGATAATAATCAAACATCACCAAGCAAATGGAGCAAATCTGCTCTGTGTTTGAGCTGATTTGGGAGATTAAATTGCTTAACATCTCAAAAACCAGTCGTTCAAAATTAAACGTAGAATCGACAGTTCACCTCAGGAGGATTTTTCTTTCTCTTTTTTTTAGTTCCAACAAGCTAAACCAAAGCTGGCTTGTGAGGAAGTTCTGTTCTTTGTGCTGCCGTGTCTTTGTTGATGTCTTCACCTCGTTTTTTATTTTTTTTTATATTTGACAGGAAACTGAAGCTGGAGAAGGAGCTGGCCGGAATGCTGTGGAGGATTCGGTGGGAGGACCTTCAGTTCGAAAGCCCAAATAAATACCACAAACGAGCTGGCAGTCGGTTGACCCTCTCACAGGTAAACAGCGTTCTTATCACAGGTTTGATTAACACAATAAAAGGCAAACTATGATACAAAACGTATAGATGAGGAGCTTTATTTTGTCTTTTATTCAGCCACTGTTGCCTGAGGTTAGAAGCCTTCATTCATATGGGATTAATCATCAGTCTGGAGATGACACTGCTGTAAAATTAGCCCCTGCAGGAATCCGCTATGATAATTGGATCTGTCTGAGGTTCAGAGCTTCAGCTTGTTTACGCACTCTGAGCTGTGCATTAAAATGTAGCTGGTTGTTTTTCTTAGAAACAAACAAACAAACAACCAGCTGTAGCCCTGAGAGAATTTCTTATCCTTAGCGGGTTTTCACATTCCTGAAAGGCCTTCCAGCGGTTTGCTGAAGGTGGCCGGGCGTACGGCAGCAGGCGCGTATTGAAGCTATCGTTAAAATAATCTCCCCGCAGTCAGCTGTTCTTTGAGTATCAGGTTCTGTCGTCTGCAGGCTTCGGATTGTGACTCAGACACCTCTTTCATTACTTGCCTTCCAGTCCGGTTCCTGCATTACTGTGTGGAAAACGCAGCGTTTCTTTTTTCTTTCTTTCTTTCCAAACCTCGTGTTATTTTCCAGCGAGCCACGTGTTGCCAATATTTGTATTCTGTACAAATGTGTAGCTGGCTGCAAAGAACAGCTCATTTTTAATCAATCTTTATGAAATGTAGATTAAATCTTTAATCGGACACAGAAAACGTGCTTTTTCTTCATAAGATATTATAATTTTTTTTAGACATTTATGTTGCAACAAAGTGAAACTACTAATCTAAACTCTTTTCACTTTCCATCTTCCCAGAGAGGCTCCAGCTACGGCTCCCTGATAACTGCTCATGGAAAATATCAACTATTTGCAAAAACTGGCTATTTTAAGGTAAGGCTTAGTGAGTTCTGACATTTTCAACTCCTGCACACTCCTTTCCCACCCACACACGAGCACAGAGAAAGCCGAAGAGCTGGAGAGGCGAGAGGAAGAGAGTGTGTGGGCGAATTTAGGTAGCTGGTTTTAATGCGAGCTGCAGAATGCGTCATTTATTATTTTTTTTTATTTCTTTCTCTGGTTCTAAACTCCCATCTCGTAGTCTGGACATTACCGCCAAACTGGTGCAGCTAATTTATCTGTGTAAAATGGAGGAGGTGTGAGGAGACGTGACAAAAAAAGGTCGCTTGAATTAAAACCGTTTACAGTAGAATGATGCGTTTTTATATAAATGCTGTAGCGGCTGCGCGAGATGAGTTTTCCATACTGGAGCTGTGAGTACGATTCTCAGACCAGGAGTGATTGAATCCAGAGAAACGCAGTTATGTAACACCTGTGAAAACCTGAGGATTCTGTAGGCCTTTTATTTTGCAGCGAGACACAAACTGTCAGACATGTGGCCGTCGTCAGCTCCAAACCGTGCACTTTTAAATAAAAGTTAAACCATCATATAGAATAGAACTGTATAGAATTGTGATATAAATTCACACAACCTTGCTTAATAATTACAGCTGCAATATAGTTTGACCAGAAGGTCACATCTGTGGCTCAGAGAAATTGCATCCTTTGTTAGCAACAAAACAACACAAACACTTCTCCCTCTGCAGCAGAAAAAAGGCTCCAAATGTACCTGTAGGCTTAACTGTTCTCTTTCCTGAACGCTGCCTGGTGCCCGTCTTTATCGCTTCTTCTTTGTGCTTTTTATAGCGAGCGCTGCGCTTGTTATTTCCTTGTCTTTCATTAAAATGGTGTTCAGAAATGTTGCTGGGTTGTTTTTTTTTTTCGTGATGCACGCAGGGAAACCTGGTGGCCATCAAGCACGTCAACAAGAAGAGGATCGAGCTGACGCGACAAGTTTTGATGGAACTCAAACACGTAAGCGTTTGATAATTTTTGTTTGCATTTGGTCATGAATAAAGTGCAACCTGTAGTATTTATTTAGCCAAAGTATTTTTTTATCGTTTTATATTCTCTTGTTTTATTTCCATATTTGGGTTTGATCTTAAAAAAATGCTAAACAAATAAAGATGAATTGGGCTGAATTCAGTCTACGTATCGCCTGTAAAAAAATAAAATAAATTTTAAGAAAAGCTACAAGTTTTGTGTTTCCTATCTAAATTTTAAACACAAACTGGATGAAAGAACAGCAGGTAAACCATCATAAAGTCTGCTTTTCTAAAGCTTTTTTCTGTTAAAACAAACTTAATAAAATGTATTTTAGTTGATCTTTTGCTTTTTTCACATATTTTATATTGTGTTACTTCTCTTTCCAACTTCCATCATGTTTACTAATCATTTCATCATATTTTATTTCATTATTTTTATTTATTTTTTGTTGTTGTTTTTGCTTTTCCCCTCATTGTAGTAACAGGCTACCACTGCTAGTATAGATTAGCATGATATTAGCAAGGTAAATTATCTAAATGCTGGCTAACTATGATAATAGTGTGTTAACATCGCAAATTAGCTAGCTGCAAACTCATGGCGAACATCATATTAGCATAGCAAACAAGATAGTTGTGAACTCACTTTGTTAATCTCAGATTAGCACAGCGAAATAGCTAATTGCAAACTCATTGTACCAATCTTATATTACCATAAGATAGTTGCTAACTCACTGTGCTAATTTAAAATGAGCACAGTGAGTTAGCTGGTTGCAAGATCACTTTGCTAATCTGAGATTAGCATTGTGAAATCACTAGTTTCAAACTCATTGTGGTAATCTTATTTTAGCATAGCGAACAAGATAACTGCTAACTCACTGTGCTAATCCTAATATTATAGCTAATTCGCTAGCTGCTAACTCAAAGTACGAATCTCATATTAGCACAGCGAATTAGCTACCTATCTCACAGTGCTAATCTTGTTTTGGGGTAGCGACTTTTAGACACAAAAGAGCAAAGCAAAAGAAAAGTTACAATCAGCTGGACATAAAACTCAAAATTAACATCACTTTATAATTTTGTGTCTACTATGTGTAAATAATTATTCAGGTTTTTGAAGGTTATGTTTGCTTATTAAGTTAGTAATTAGTTTTTACAGATTCCTACAAGGTAAAGAAATTGAGTGCCATAACAGCAGCTGGTGTAGCAGGCCAGTATTCTTGTCTACAAACAGAATAGTCAGTATTTTATTCTGTTTTTTTATGTTTTTTTTCATTTCGAGCTCTTCCCCGCTTCTAAGAAGATGCACCTGTTTTGATTATCTCATGAGATTTCCTCCTACCTCTACTTCAAGACAAAATGTTGATTTATATATGCAGCTGAGACTCAGAAAATGTAAAAATAAATAAATAAACGGTTTGGTTGCAGACAGATACTTATGTCTGATTCTGGATGCTTTTTGTGGCTCAGTATGACAGCAGACGTGTCTGTCACCATATTTTACGTGTGGACTGAAAGTTTGCCTCTTGTTAACATCTTATCGGGTCGCTGCAGGATGTCGCCTGCTTCTCATTGTGGAAACTGAACATTCATAAACTTTAATATCAACAGCAGCAGCGTCTGATGTAAAAGTCTCCCTGGCTGGGAAATATTTACCGGTAAGCGATAAGGAAGCTGAGGGGAAAGGAAAAAAAAAATCTCTTAACTTTATGTGGTTTGGTGATGGAAACTCACTGTGGAAAAAGCCATAACTCGGAAATTACACTAGCAGACATGAGCGAGACTTTTGGCCATTTTCTTTTACTTATAGCCTACCACTCGGTTTACTTTAATTCTGTCTCAGCAGTGAGTTTTGGGTGATTTTGTGTGAGCTGCAGCCCTTTGGAGGGGGGCGGTTAGTGGCCATCGGTCAGTCTGCAGGCTCACTGCTGTCTGAGCTGGCAGCTTCTCGGATACCCCGGGGGCCTGATCGCCTGTCAAACCTCAGCTCACAAAAAGAGCCAACCAGATGGGGGGAAGAGACAGGCCTGCCAGTGGAAACTTAACCACTTGTCTGCCGGAGTGCAGCAGGGGACGTTATAAAGGCCAAAGGGTAACTAACAACATCCTCCGAGCCGTGAAACGGCAGCAAGTGACGCTCTGGTTCCGGTGTGAGAGCGGCTGTCGCTCTGAAAAGAAAATAAATCTGCTGGAACTGGAGAAAATTCACTTCCTGTTAAAATGTAAACTGAGCGCTGAGAGCTGAATGACTGCTGAAATCTGCTAAAAAAATTAAACTGAGTCGTTAAAGCTAAGAGAAGCAAAACTAGCTAGCTAAATCCTAAATGTAGCACAAGGTTAGCTAAAGGTTAAATGTAAAAGGCTAGCTATAAGCTAAAAGTAGCAAAATGGTAGATAGGCGTTAACAGTAGCAAAAGGCTAGCTAAAAATGACAAAAGGCCAGCTAAAAGGTCTGAAACATGTTTGCTAAAACTTAAAAGTAGCAAAAAGCTAGCTAAAATAGTAAACGGATAGCTAGAAGTTAAAAATAACAAATGGTTAGCTAAGAGTTCAAAGTAGCAAAGTTTTAGCTAATACAGCAACATGTTCGCTAAAACCAAATAGTAGCACAAAGCTCGCTAAAATAGTAAACGGGAAGCTAAATGTATCAACAAGCTAGCAAGAAGTTAAAATTTCCAAAAAGGTAGCTGGAAGCTAAAAGTAGCAAACGGTTAGCTAAAAGTTAAAAGTAACAAAATGTTAGCTACTACAGCAACATATTAGCTAAAACCTAATAGTAGCAAAATACTAGCTAAAGATAGCAGAAGGTTAGCTAAACGTATCAACAAACTACCTAGAAGTTAATAGAAGCAAAAAGCTAGCTAAGGCTAAATGTAGCAGCTTGGTAGCTAAAAGTTGAAAGTAGCAAAATGCTAAAAAAAATATAATTAAATAACAAAAGGTTTGCTAAAAGCTAAACGTTCCAAAAAGGTAGCTGGTAGCTAAAAGTAGCAAACGGTTAGCTAAAAGTTAGCCAGTTTTCTGAAGCAGATTTCAGAGAACAATGTTTTTGAAGGAACCTCGTGTTTCTAAAAAGTCATCTCCTGAATGAGCTGCATCTTCAACGGCTAAAGGAGCACAAAGAAGGCAGGAGATTGTAAAAAAATGTGAAGAAAAGTAAAATAAAAAAATCAGGAAATGTATGCAGATTCAGTATCCACACAATGATGTTTTGGAAGTTTTTTTTCCTCACTGCTGCCTCCGTCGAGCTGAAATGAAAGCTGGAGGATTGTGCAGCTTGTTTCTGCAAGACAAGATTTCACACTTTCTCATGAAAAGAATCTACCAGAAAATGTTCCCTCTAAATCTCTTAACCTCAAACATCTGCGCTGCCACTCTCTCTCTCTCTCTCTCTGTCTTTTTTTTTTTTTTTTTCCATACAACTGGTTCGTGTTTCTGCATTTTAAAACTGGGTCTTGATTAGTGATTATTTCCCTTGTTGAGAGGTTTCCCTCCTCCTGCTTGCTCCATCCTGCTAAACACCACTTTAAAAAAAAACCAAAATCCTCCTCAGCACACTGGCCCATTCATAACCTCCGGGGGTAATTCAGCCGTTACATGCACGTGTGTCAACTTGGAGCAGGAATGCCACTCAACACGTAGAAAACGACGGCACGAGCAGAGCCGACTGCAAACAGACTATTTTGATGAAACACTGGCAGCGTTAATCTGAAGCGCTGGCGCCTAAATGAACCGTCAGTCCTCTCCGGCCTCTGTTTCCACGGGGTTTGGGATTGTGATGTTTGGAGAGGCTCACAGTTGCTGTGTGTTTGTGTGGTTATTTTCAGATGAGAGACGTTCAGTTCAACCACCTCACCAGGTTCATCGGGGCCTGCATCGACCCTCCCAACATCTGCATCGTAACGGAGTACTGCCCCCGCGGCAGCCTGCAGGTAACGTCTCCGGGTCAAAAGAAGTCTCTGTCAACGCCATATTTCCTTCGGTTTCATTGTACAAACTAATTTATATAAATACTTTCAATCTGGAAGGCTGTTTTCTTTTTGTTCACCTTTGACCTGAGTTTAACAAGGGCTTCTTGTGGCCCTGTCTACATTTATTTTTTTTCGAAACATCTGTATTTTCGGTGATAAATCTGAGATTTTTAAAAACCCAATATTTTAGTGTACGAGTTGAAAGTCTTGGGGGAAATTATGTTGAAGCCTACTTTGTCAAAATTGGCCCAGTTTTAATAATTTTTTTCTACGTCTGGTTCATTATTGAGAGGTAATTGAAAACGATGTAAAAAAAAAAACCTGAGCTACAATCGCTGCTGAACTGAATTAACCATTCTCAGTATTCTTCCTTTGTTTTCTGACTTGTCGTTATTACCACCATGATCAACACCTACTGACCAGATATCAGTATTTTGGTGTTTTTCAGAATTTGTTTTCTTGTCTGGAAATATATAAGTATAATAATAAATCAAGAGTATAGAAGTTGAGGCCTAAGAGAGCACAGTAAGTCATTATGATCAAAACAAAGCATTTTTAGTAGCTAAATACCATCCATTCATCCATTTTCTTTAACCGCTTCTCCATTCCGGGTCGTGGGGAGCCGGTGTCTATCTCCAGCAGTCACTGTGTGAGAGGCGGGGGACACCCTGGACAGGTCGCAAGTC
>JAOXNZ010000038.1:24077028-24092313 GCA_028566095.1 Kryptolebias brasiliensis
TTGGTGTGTGTGTGTGTTGGTGTGTGTGTTGGGGTGAGTCTGTGTGTGTGTTAGTATGTGTGTTGGTGTGTGTGTGTGTGTTGATGTGTGTGTGTTAGTGTGTGTGTTGGGGTGAGTCTGTGTCTGTGTTAGTGTGTGTGTTGGTGTGTGTGTGTGTGTGTGAGTCTGTGTGTTGGTGTGTGTGTCTTTGTGTGTGTGTGTGTGTGAGGCAGAGAGGATGAATCATGCAGAACCCAAAGTACAAATCACTACATCGTCATTAATGTCAGGTTTTCTGTTTCGAACAAACATCCAGTTTTATTAATTCAGACAAGATGCAGAAAAAATACTCAAATCTGGAACAAGTTTGTGACTTTTTTTTTTTTGTCTAAAAACGTAGAAAGGGATCATCAAGATGTTTCCCACTGAGTGGATTCTCAGCTAATCATTTTGGATTTTAGGACACAGTGAAAATATAATTTGAAACTTTTTGCAGTATTTAGGATTTGGGTTTAAATTAGAATTTGTTAAAAGCAGGTTTTTTTAATTCTCGGCCGTAAGGTTCCCAAAGTTTGGGGACCAGAACCTCACTGAGGGTCGAGAAACAGTTTAATTAACTAGTTTAAATATCATGATATCCCCATTTTACTGTCTTATTACAAATATTCAAATATTTATATATATTTTAGTTCCTGCTTGTCATTCTGAGTTGGAGGTTGAAAAGTTTACAAACCACAGATGTTCAGCCTCTTATTTGTCTTTTCCCTTCACCGCAGTAACATGAATCTGCTGATCGTAGATTTCTGTGTTTGATGACACGTCTTCAGACCCACAACACCCAGAATCATCCCTACTTTGAGACGATAATGGTCGGTTTTTGAGCATCGGGTTAAAGCAGTTTTAATTTCTTTTGTAAAACAGCGTTAAAGAGATTTGATAGTCTAATGCACGGTGGCCCTGAAGTGCAAACAACATCAACAGATCACTAAACTCAACAACAAATTTAAAAACACGACATTAACGTACCGGAAGAGGTAGGCACCAGTGGGAAACATGAGCCATCACTGATTGGACGGCGGCGCCGTTTTGGGCTTTTGACCCAAAGGTTTTTCTGCCTGTAGCGCGTTTTTGAAATGTTACCGGTGACAGAAACGTAGCTGTAGCTGCCGCTATCCAAGAATATTTAGAGTCAGGACAAACATACGAGGTGGTGCTGGACACGCTCAGGGCTAATCATGAAATTTCAGGTTCAAAAACCAAACGGCGCCGTCGTCCAATCAGCGATGGCTCATGTTTCCCACTGGTGCCTACCTCTTCCGGTACGTTAATGTCGTGTTTTTAAATTTGTAGTTGAGTTTAGTGATTTGTTGATGTGGTTTGTACTTCAGGGCCACCGTACCAATGTGAATAAAAAGAAAGGCAAGTGTCTTTGCTTGAATGACTTATTGACTGAGTCTCAAAAATCAGAAAAAAAGGAAATTCTTATGAGACAAAATGGCGCAGTTCATTACTTTCCATCTAAAAGTACCATTTCTTTATTGCCGTTCTTCCTTAAAAGACATTCTGACACTGAGGATACCAACTGACAAAGAGTTTAAGGTGTTTTGTCCCATTCTTCCGTCTTTAGGTGTCCAACTGTCCAGCATCGCTGTTCTCACATTTTTGGTTGGTTTATTGGGGGTCGGTCGGGGCTGCAGGCGGGCCGGTCCAGAACCGTCCCCTTTTCTTTCTCAGCCTTTGTGAGCAGAATGTGGTTTTATGTTGTCTTAGTGAAAAACAAAAAAACAACGCTTGGATGATGTGGTCCTTGAAGGCAGCAGATGTTGCTGTAAAATCTCTGCTGGGCTTTGCTACCATCAGAACCCTGATCCAAGCCCAGAACCATCACAGAACCGAGCCTTTGGACTTGTTCCTTTTTCCTCTTGGCCCGGAGAACTTGGCGTTCATTTCTTCCAGCAGAGATCTGGATCCGTCTGAACACATTCCACCAAGTTTGGTTTGTGAGCAGACCAGTAATCCCTGGTCCAAGTGGTTCTATCAGCTGGTCATATAAGGTGGTTTCTGACGCGGTTTTGACAGATGGGTCAGAGGTCCCGGCTGTCCATCTTAAACATTTACCATTAATTTTACGCACTGAAATTCCTCCAGATTATTTGAACTGTTTAATGATTTTCTGCATGACAGACGCAGAGACATAAAAACTCTTCTAATCTTCCTTTGGGGAGCTTTATTTTTTGGTATTTGTTTTATTTTCTCAGGCATTTATGGACAAACTGGAGGTCCTCTGCCCTTCTTTTCTGGTCAAAGACTCCTTTCTTGGATACAGCTTTTAAATGTTAATCACTATTTGACATAATCCATCTAAAATAACACCTTTTTTAGTTTTACTGTATAACAAGCTGTCAGCGGCTCGTCTTATCTGGTATTTTGGAATGTGTTGAAGGAGCTGCAGCAGGATGTGTATTAGCAAATTAAATTCAGTAAGAAAAGAAAACATAAAACATCTGAATACATTTTGCAATGAAAACTGTTAAAGCCAAATGCATGCATCTGCAGCGTCCAAACTTTTTCTTTTTTGTTGGGATTCTATGTACCTTTTGGAAACTTCAATCAGCTTCAATGCATGATCAGATTCCTAATGTGGTCCTTAGATTTACACAGATTTGACAAAGAGCAATGTTACCTCTATGTTTTACTGCCATTTATCTGTAACGTTAGCAGGGCTTAGTAGTTTGCACTGTTACCTCACAGCATGAAGGTCCTGGGTTCAAGCCCCATGTTGGACCTGGGGTCTTTCTGTGTGGAGTTTGCTTGTTCTCCTCGTGTTTGTGGAGGTTTCCTCCCTCAGTCTAAAAACATGCATGTTAGGCTGAAAAAGAGATCTGTGATCTCAATGAGACTCGCCTGGTTAAAATAAAGGTTAATATAATATTTCAAAACCGTTAAGCTTGGGCAAATCTTGTGAAATTGTGGTCCACAGATGCCAAAGTTATATGTTTGTCAGTTTAAGATCAGCAAATTAACACGCTAACCAATCCCCCACCGAGCAGCTTTCCCTGCAGCCCGACAGATGGAGGTGCAGAACTCGGCTCTCAGATCTGTCTGGTTCAAATAACCGCCTCTCTGTTGGGGCCATCTGTGACCCGGGGCCAGCCTTTTCTCCCCAGCTCCTCTCATCTAACACCCAACCACCAATTTCTTTAGGACCTACAAACCCCAGCGAACAGGAACTAAGGCTAAAAGCCACCAAAACAACACGTATCACCATCCAGAACCTGTCTCAAAGGCTGCAGTGTGGATTTTTACTCATTTTGCTCCATGGCACTGCGTGCAGGGTGGCTGTGATAAAATTCTGTCTTTTAAATTCCAGATCAGACAGAAGGAAGAATAAAACACTGCTGTATATATCAGCTCTTAAAGACCTAGCACTCCTTGAAGTGATGCATATCGCCCGCCACCTCATGCCAGAGTTTCAGGCAAAGATGTGCAATGTTTCGCACTTGGAGTGTGGGTCCTGAATGACTCTCAGCTACTACCACACCAAATTTTAGCTAAGCTGTCTGTAGAACTGACTGAGTTTTAACCATTTTTGGGTTATCTAAGATCAGTTGCCCATGGCGACCATCTTGAATAGGGCTGACTCCAAAGTTGTACATCCAATGATTACTTCCTGAGTGTTTCATTAAAGCCCGTCCAGTGGTTAATGAGATATCTGCAACACAAGAGATCAACGTTCATACAAAACCTCACAGTTACTAAGTCCACTCATTACAACCGACTTTTCTTGTTTAGAAAGTGTTGTTGCTTATTCAGGTTCACTCCTGTTTGTCACGTTTCTGTCTGCTAAACGAAAATGCCCAGTTTGTCCGTTTGTAGCGTCCATCCATAGCGCTCTGCCTCTGTTCGGGTAGTACTCGCTGGGTTTGTTGGTTAGTTTTTTTCTACTCATCCCCTCTCCCTGTAAACACAGGTAACACCACCAAACTAAACTGATTCGCAGGACTAATGAGATCTGGCAAAACTGACAAACAGGCAGAAACAAAAATGGAGCTCAGCCGTGAGCTATAAAATGACTCATAACAGTGAACTCAACTGATCAGAAGCAGGAAACGTCTCCTACATCTAATCACACTCAACACAAACCTGACGATCTCTAAAGATCTACCATGTATTTGCTTGAACCACAATAACTTTCATAGGGTGAAGAATTTAGAGATTTTTATTTAATTGCAAAATAAACTTTATTAATTTCCAGACATTTTAGTCCAACATAGGTGTTCAGCAACCGTCAAGGAAAAACTGGAAAGGATCAAGATTTATTTTAAATAAATCTCATGCAAATTGCCTCAAACTTGTTGATTCACATGTCCATGAAGGCTAGATAGAAATCTACAAATATACTAAGCACCAATGATGTTTTTTCCATGTAGCCCTTCAGCTAGAAGACATTTATTTCCCTTTAATTGAGACTGTACAGGTCCTTTGTTGGCAACCTTTCCTGGAACGGGTTTAATGTTTTAAAAACAGTCTGGTTACTGAAAAAGGTTGTGAATGTGGACATGTGGGGGGAACTGATGCAGACCCTGTCGAATGAAATAAGTATCAAAACGAGACTTCTCGTTTCTCATCCACAGAACACATTTATTATTCAGAGTGCTGCCCTATCTACCCCTCCCTGTCAGGGCTTATCAGGTACCAGATAAAGGTCCCTCCTTGTCCTGCTGCCCTTCCTCCTCTTCCTCCTCCTCCTCATGCTTTCCTCCCCATCTTGTGCCATCTGCCAGCTGCTGGTTAGATGAACACAATGCAGATTAAAGTGTACAGCTTCTCTTGGGATTTAAATATTTGCTATTTAGTGGAGCAGAGGCCGGGAGCGCCCAATGTGTTATTATATATATTTTTAGGCGACATTAAAACAAATTTATCATTTTAATGCATGTATGCAACTGGTTTGATGTTAACCATCAATAAAACACCAATTTGTTTATAGTTTGATGTAATATTTTTGGAAAGTGTTTAAGAATGTTCACAACTCATCCTGCGCTTAAAGAGGTTTGTGGTCATTTAGCATCTAATGAAACACTTTTTAAATTTTAGCAGAGCTGATGCCCTCCCTGGTCAGGCTGACGAAGATCACCAGGAGGCTTGAGACCAGAAGAGTCATCATCATTCCAGGCCTTTGGTCTGAAGCACAACGCGTTAATTTCTCTTTCAACAAAGGAAAAGAAGCATCCAGACTGTTGACAGTAATGTGTCCAAAAAACTGGTTCTGTGATGGTTTGGGCTTGGGTCACTGTTCTGTGATGGCAGCAATAAAGCAGAAAAATTCAGCAGAGATTTTACAGCAACATCTGCTGCATTTAAGGATCACATCTTTTCCAGGGACGCTGGAGCATTTGTCACCAAGACTATGGAAAACCACATTCTGCTCCATAAAATGAGCTTCAGACTGCTGAGCTTCACACGTCTGCTGTTTATCACTTGGATTCCATTTTTTGGAAGGCGATTATAGCTGCTGTCAGACGATCTATGAAGAAATACGATGATGCATAAAATGGCCTTAAGGGGCAATTATGTAAGCAAATTTGTGCGTTCTTCACAAACAGAGATGGGCTTTTATGCATTCATCTAAAAAGTCAACAGCTTGTTGACCTTAACAGTATTGTCTAGATTAAATGTTCATTTCTTGAGTTTCCTTCAAGTACATAAAAGGATAAACACAAAGAAGTTTGAACAAAGACTCAGTGGGGTCTGTGATCATATATATGTTTCCATGTCTTCATCGCTTTAACACACCTGGTTTAAACGGATGGTAATCAACAGCCTTCTGTAGTATCATAAGCAGTTAATGCAATTAATCTGTTTAAATTAGTAGTGTTGGAGCAGGAACACATCTAAAACATGCAGGACCGCGTTTCCTGAGGACCAGAGTTGGGAAATGTAAAAACAACTGTACCTTCATTAAACTCATTTACACATGTTGATTAAATATTCAATCACTTAGTAAGTTAACAAGAGTGCCACTTTCCATCCCTTATTTAAAATAAACACTTAGTTTACCGTCACTTTTTGACCGTCTCAGAGTAACATTTTCTGTTTATCTCCGTCTCTTTATCTTGCAGGCTGATCTATGAGTGGGGGTTCTGAAAACTTGAGTCTAATCACATCCCAGCAATGAGCCAAAAGTATCAAGAAGATGCCACTGAGGAGGCAGGTGAGGAGCACATGGCAGCCTCGGTGTCTCCAAGGAGCCGGCAGCCCAATGGAACCACAGGAGAACCTTCTGTACGTCGGTCCTGGAGGCCTTGTCAGATGCTCAACCAGGAAGAGGAAGTAAATCCTCACCATCACCATCGCCATCATCATCACCCTCCTCACCATCACCACCAACCCGCGGGTCGTGGACCCCCTCGACACCGCCGGCGACCTCCATCAGGCCAAGGACAGAGCCAAGGTCAGTCTCAGAGTCCCGGTCTGGCCCCGCCTGTGGTTTCTTCCAGGTCTGAACGGGGCGACGGTCAGGACGCTGAGCCTCGTACTCTGCAGCAACTCCGCCCTGCTGTTACCCGCTACCGCCGTCATGGTGACCCCAACCCGAGACTAAGAGGCCACAGACAGCTTCAGCAGTTCAGAGACATGCAGGATTCTCCACCTGGTGTCGATGAGAGAGAAAGTCCAGCAGAGGTAAAGCCACAGGAATGCTCTGCAGACAATCCGACAGTGAACCAATCACAAGACAGAGGTTCTCCTCATCAAACTTCAGTAGCTGTTGTTACTCCAACTCACCTCTCTGCTGGTCCCGCTATACATGATGTGCAGGTTGAACCCCAACAGGCATCTGCTGATGCAGAAGAGGACCTCCATGAGCAAAAAGCAGTGCGAGAAGAGGAATCAAAGGAAGATCAAGAACAGGTGGCAGATGATGGAACAGAAGGTCACTCAATCTGCAGCCATGATGAAAAAGCAGAAGAACAAGCTGAAAAAGTGGAGGAAGATCGAGAGGATGTGATTGACAAAGCAGAGGAGGATCCTACAGCTCAGGGAAGTGAAATTACAGATCTCTGCTCTGACACTGAGAGTGCTGCCTCACTCAGTATGGATGGACCTCTCCATAGCCCCCCACCTCTCCAGTCACCAACTCCTCCTTCCTCCCCTGATGTTCTACGTTTCCCCCAGGTGGACCACTTCAGTGAGGACATCAGTATGAGCTCTCTACCTGACAACAATCCTCTACCTGAAGAGGAGGAAGACGATTGCTCTGAATCATGTTCACTATCCCACTCGACTTCTTGCTCTGAATCTCATCCAAAAACCTATGCAGACTTTTACACAGAGTCCCACCAAAAACCTTACGGAGAGCCTGTCTTTGAATCGTATTCCGACCCAAAATGCCATCCCAACTCTTTTCCTGAGCCGCTCAAGACCTCCTACCCTGAGTCACACAGGGAACCCTGTCGGCAATCTGGTTGGAAGACTGAGGCTAACAAGCAAGAATCACAGCAAGAGCTCTCTGTCAGTCACAGAGTGAAGAATGTTCAAAAAGGGGCTTTATTCTCCCCCACTGAGGGATCTCACCTCCCTCCGAGACAGAGTAGAGACCATGGATCCCGTCCCTTCCCTCTAGATCGCTCTGTTGGCTGCCGGCTGCACCATTACGACGGGCAGTCTGACAGCGAGGGTGAGAGTGCCGATAAAAGTCCCCTTTCTAAAGGTGGCAGGGTGGCATCCAGGCAACCACAAACCCAAGCAAAGACCTTGTCCCCTGGGCAGTCTAGTTCAGGTGAAGCCAAAAATGATCGGAATACGGTGGGCCTTTCAGGGGAAGCTGCAAAGGGCTCTGGAGATGCCATCAGCTTGGCGATTAAAGACATAAAGGAGGCGATTGAAGGGGTAAAGACTAAGGCGGTGCGCTCCCCCTACACACCTGACCAGCCTGTGGAGCCAATCTGGGTGATGAGGCAGGAGATCAGCCCCACAGAGGAGGTATACCCACTGCAAGTTTCAACTGGCCACGTTAGTATGACTTCACTCACACCACATTCATTTAAATTTAGTTTATCAGTTTTACTACCATTAAAACTAAGAATATAAGATTCTAACTAACTGATCATTAGGCTGATTAATTTATTTCCTCAACCTCTCATTTTTTAATATTTTGCTACCAAAGCAGTCCAACTTTCTTGTATTTCAAAAGTAATCTTCAATAGTAGTTCTCCAGAATTTTCTGAAGGTCTTTGAAATTTCTCTTTGGACAATAGATACTTTCGCTTGTACAGGGTAAAAAAAAGTTGTCAATTTCTAAAGAAAAACTTTGAGCTAATTTGAGAAAAGCTGGAAAACAAGAAAAGGTAGCAATACATAATACAGCACAATACATACCTGGTACGCACCTGGTACTTACAGGTACGCAACTGGAAGATACTGGTTACCTACAGGATACGTACCTCATAGATACCTGGTACTTATCAGTTATGTACCTGGTCCAACAGGGGCCAGGCTGTATTATAAAGTCATTTGTTACCTGGTACAGCCCAGTACTTACAGGGTGCGTACCCTGTAAGTACTGGGCTGTATTCTATATTGCTACCTAAGAAAATGTCACAAAAACATTAGCTCCTTCAAAGCAAAGTACAAGGAAATGAGGGGTGGCTTAAGACTTTTACATACTCTTTATCATTTGCTCCATTTTCATTTGATAATACTGTCTTAACAATTCTTCAAATCTTTTTCATCTCATTTCTCAGACTTCCCCTCACTCCCCTTCTCAGTCAGCTTTGGATTCTCCGACCCGCTACACCTCATTTCCAATCCGGGATAATGTCAGTCCTCCGAGGGCTGAGTCATCCAGAAACCTCAACCCTCAACAGACCCAACACAACCATCACCACCACCAAGGCCACCAGTCAAGGGCGCCGCAGACATACACACCTACTAATCAGCAACAATCCGGTCAACGTCAGCAACAGCAGCAGAGTCAACAGCAGCCTCCTGCTCAAGCTCAGCCACCATCACCCTCTCAGACACCATCTGCCGAGGAGGTGAGAGTCCATATCAGCGTGCTAAATTTAACCTCAGCTGGGTTTCATAGAGCCACTTAGTTGACGTCACAGTTCAAGTATTTTATTAAGGGGAAACTTCACAATAAAAGAAAGAAATGGGGTTTTGTGTGTGGGAAACTACAACTTACTGTCTAAATCTGAGTTCTGCTCGAGACGAAGCATGCAAGAATAAAAATTACACAGATGTTTTCTTTTTTGTGATTTCTCAGATTCGTCGAGCTCTTCCTCCTTTTCCCACATTTGTGGACGGTGAGTCGAATTCTACTTTAATTCCTCCACCTTAATTCACAAGAAACTCACCAACACCTCCTTGTACTGCTTGTTTGGGTTTGTCATTTCCTTTTGCATGGTTTCATGGTCGTTTTCCAAACACATATTTCAGTTGTTGCCGCTGTTCTGTGTGGTCTCACCAGATGTTATCTTCACTCCCTACACGTGTTGTGCATGCTAGTGCCTAACATCTGCATCTGGTTCTTGTAGTCCCAGGCCCGTGCGACCCCGAAGACCTGATTGACGGCATCATCTTCGCTGCAACCTACCTGGGCTGCACCCACCTGCTTTCAGAGAGGACGCCCACGAAGAGCGCTCGCATGCAGCAGGCCCAGGAGGCCATGAGCAGAGTCCGGGTGAGAACAAATAACACAAATCAAATTAGAACTAATTAGACTTAACTGACTTTTGTGGAAAACTCTCTAGAATACTTTAATGCTTGTATCGGACTCCACAACACCTCTGCTACTGCAACATAAAGGCAGTAGCGGCAGTAGAACCGCTGCGATCTGAAACCTGTTCATCTGTACTGTACTGCATGTGCCAAGGATCATACAATCTCATGTCCTTTTCACAAACAGGGAAGCCGTGAGAAACGTTACAGATGCAACATTATCGGCGAAAGCAGCACCGCATATAGAGAGGGAGCTTTTTGCTCACCAAAAATCTCTGCTAACAGTTTTGAAAACCCTGCTAGTTTTGCACTGAACTCTAGAGCAATCAGCTGAAGAACAACAGACTCCGCTGGGAGCTTTACACGCCATTTTTGGTCTGAACGGACCTTAAGGCTGCCGTCACAGAAATAAGTTCACACTAAACAACTAAAAATGAAAATGTCTTATTTGTTTGCATTCATAACTACCTACCTGCAAGCTGCAATCGCAGATAAAATGTGTTGTTTTCTAAAAATAATAAAAAGTGGTTTTGAAGCTATGTTTCTGCTTTTAAACCATCTTTGTGATTTGACGAAGGTTCACTTCATGTAGCTCTTCATGAAGCCCTCAGCAGGAGACGCAGCCGGGGGGTTTGAGCGCAGTGCATCATCTACGGATCACTGCTTCTTATCTACAATCATACAGACCCCTTCCTTCTTTTTATATATATATATAGGCTGCTGTAAAGACTGTGGGGCCCTGGAGAGTGGAGACAACGCTTTGTGCTGCAGTCAGAGTCTGTGAAGTCAAACGCATATCACACAGGACTGAGACCCTTTTAACTTTATTCTCAGGAACAAATTGTGTCTTTGTGTCAGGCTGCTGGAAACAGAGAGCCTAAAGATTTAATTTAATATTGCCTTTTTTTCTTTGCTACGTTGTCTGTGTCGACCCAGCACTGGTTCATCCTTTGAGTTTAGGAGACTTTTTGTAAAACGGGAAAAATGAAACAACATGGAGTATTTTCTGACAGAGCAGAACCCAGTGACAGAGGCTGAGTGCTCCACGAGTCGTCTGCCAACGGCAGCGGGAAACAGTGATGCCGACATGACTGTTGGTCGCAGCAACGCAGTGTGACACCCGCCACAGGTCAGGAGTGATGATACGGTGACGCACAGAGACACCGAGCAGACGTGAGAGCTCTCCTGCAGGCTCAGAGGAGTGAGCTCAGAGCCTTCGCACTAAATAAACTCTCGTGGGGGAAAAGCTCAGTCAGAAAAATCTGGTTCCTCATCAGCTCCCGTCGGCTTTTATTGACCCGAAGCAAAGTTTCAACAGAACGGACGGGTGCTGCAGGCCCCAAAAACTGTTGGTAGGAATCAATCTGCAGCTTTAATCTCTCACTTAGCTCCTTTTTAGCCTCCATTTCATCCTCTTAAAGTGCTTGAACTGAATAATCTGTAACCACTAATTACTGTGGGAAACTTTAGTTTTATATTCTGATCGTAAAAAGTTAAGTTTCTCACAATTTGAAATGTAGGACTGAAGCATTTGTGGACATTATCAAACCGTTATTATAAATACAACTTCAGCAACATTTTGTTTTGCCTGTCGGCATAAAAGACGTTTGCGTGTTAGCAAAATATCTCAAACCGATGGATGGATTTTAATGAAACTCTCAGAAAGCGATCACTGGACGCACATCTACGACTGACTGGCCGTCCGAGTCAAACCAATTCAAGATGGCTGCCACAGCTAACCAATCTTATCAAATACGAAAATGGCTATAACTCTGCCAATTTTACAGATACTGTAAAATCTGGTGTGGTAGTAGCCGAGAGTCATCTCCAACTTATAATCTCAGGACTGACTTTTGTTTAACACTTTGGCGTGCAAGTTGGCGGGCGATATGCATTCTACTTTCCTCATGTCTGATATTTTGCTTTTAGTTGTTTAATAATCTTGTATCATAAAGTCCTAGTTAGTGTCTTTCAGTAAATAAGACCACAAACTTATTAAATATGTGGAACAATAATGAATAATGAACGACAGAAGACTAAAATTCGCTTGAAATTTTGTAGAAGAACTTTTAAAAGGACCAATATCTGTTCGTAATAAAGATAACGTGATGTTTGGAGGAGACTTACACTCGATGAGCTGCCCCGGCGTCTCTTAAATGTCCACTTTATCACCAACGCTGCCATAACGTCTGATAAACATCAATCTGCAAACATGAGATGAGATCAGCCGTGGGTTACAGAAAACTATTCATACATTGTGGAGTTTGTTTGTCTAATACCTATTAGCAATGTCCTCAGATGTCCCAACAGTCCAAACACCAAAGGAACCCATCAGTCACAGTTCATCCTGTAGAGACAGAGCAATGAATGATGGGTAAAAGGCACTCTTTGAGGAAGGGACCAGTATCTCAAACTTCTGTTTCCACTGGAAATCTTTTCGTACGTGAAGGCAGTATATACAGACTGTGATTTAAACCCCTAAAAGGTTCATTTAATCCCATCTGTTCTGCTGAAGGAAAGCTGAGAGGTCCGGATTTGGCTTGTAAATTTAAACGCACAGAATTCAGAGTTAATTTTGGCTAACATTCAGACACCCTGAGTCGTGACGAGGCGCCTCCTTCAAACACATGAGGTCCTCCTCCTGTCTTCAGGCTGCTTCGTGTCACACTGATGCGGAGGAAAGTTCTGATAATCTTTGCTGCAGAGGCCTCCGGCGTCCTGCTGCTGTCAGATGTGATAGACGACAACATGACTGGCCTCCCGCACACACCGGCACAGAGATAACACAGACCTTTAAGGTTCTTTTGTCCCTTTGTTTGGCATTTGGAATAGAGAGTCTGCTGTGAATGAGGAGATTGGGTTATCGTCCGTTTGAGCTAAAAGCTGTTCCTCAAACTGCTGCTTTAATTTTCATCCTTTTCCTGAGAACGTCCTCTGCTTTTTGATCACTGCAGGCTGCCCAGAAGCAGGCGAAGAACCGGAAAAAGGTAAGGTTTTATTCCGTTTTGTTTCTCTATGACTGCATTCAGGTACAAACATCTTCCCTCTATACACACTCAGTATAATTACTCTAGATTAGTCTCAAAGTATGAGCAGATTTAGATTTGAGAGTTCTTGCTTCTTGTTCCCTTCATTTCTGCAGAGCCCCGACTGCGAGGCTCCGTCCACTGCTGAGGTTGACCTGTTCATGTCCACACAGAGGATCAAGGTCCTCAATGCAGACACACAGGTAGGAAAATGTTAGCATGCGTCCTTTTCAGCAAACTTCGATTGAAGAACGGACTTCCTGTGCATCACTCTTCTTCTTGTGCCATTACTGCTACATGTCAGTATTTTTTTCCAGTAGCAACACCTGCTATTTAAGAGGAGAACTGCAGTGACTACCCCACCATTATAAATAGCAACCCCGCTTTCTGACGTCACAATTAGCATACTCCATGAATTGCCCAGCAGTTTCACTACTTTCTAAGGCCTCTTTCACACTGGATGTTGTCTCCCTATGTTGCAAATAAACATCAGCCAGATTGTGGATGGTCTTTGCAGACTCTTGGTGAGGTTTTCAGCAGTGTTTTAGGAACATAATGGGCTCCCTGTTACTTGTTACAGAGCGTAACTGCTCCATGATGGTTGTAAACATGAACAAATCTTCCATAGCAAGGTCGTGGCAGCGTATCCATGGCATGGAGCCTCCACCTAATGAGATGGCATCTTAGTCGTTGAGAATTTGAAGCAGGACTGGCCATGATGGCTCCATGCCTCTTTTACAACTGTAATCATGACGAGGTCAAAGAAGCAACCTGTTGCAGACATGACATCCACGGTGTGATGATCTTCTAGCATGTTTCTGCATGCTGACACAGTCCATGAAAATCATACCAGAGCAACCACATAGAGTGGTTAAAATAAAGGAGATCATCTCTGGGATGCAGAAAATAACAGGAAAATCCAAATTTGGTGTGGCAGTGTCATGTTTGCGTTCACACTGAAGGAGGTTTTCCAAATCCAGCTACGTTCTAATAGGTTGTGGAGTTCAATTATCTGGGAAGTTATGGACCTGGAGATCAATGGATTGCAGTTTTGTCTGCCATAATGTGGGAGTTGCTGTCATGATGAAGAAGGACTTGAGCAGAACGGCAAACCTCGAATTTCCTGTCTGTCTACAGTCCAAAACTCACCTATGGTCATGACTGTATACAAGCGACTGTAGGGTGGCCAGGCTCAGCCTTAGAGACAAAGTGAGGAGCTCGGAGAAGAGCTCCTGCTCTTCTACATTAAAGAAAATCAGCCGAAGTGACTGGACGCCTCCTTATGGAGGTTTCCCAGGCACGTCCCACTGGGAGGATACCTCAGGGCAGAACTTTATGGAGGGATTCCCTTTCCTCTTTGGTTTGGGAACACCTTGGGATCTCCAAGGAGGAGCTGGGGAGAAGGATGTCTGGGTTTCCCTCGTGAACTTGTCACCTCAAGACAAGTGGAAGATAATAGATGGATGGAGTGAAGACTCATCAACTTGTGTGAAGAGAGCCTAAACAGTTTTAGCCTGCAAATGCAGCATTTAAACTCCTTTCTTGCAAAACAACATAAGCTAAGGTCGTCCACTGGTATTAAAGCTACAGCTGGTCCCATATTAGAGAAGTACATTACTATATCCATTGTCTTGCCACAGGAGAAGACATGCAGTAACAAGAAATACACCACAAGGTTCTTTGAGTCAAAATACATGGTTAAAAGAGATGACTTTTGTAAAAGTATATTTTATGTAGATTTCTGAAGAATATTCTGCTCAGTGTGCCTTCCATACCTGGATATATTGAGCACTTGTGTGTTTTTGGCCACCAGGAGGCTTTAATGGACCTTCCGCTGAGGACCATCTCTTACATAGCTGATATCGGTAACATGGTGGTTCTGATGGCGAGGGGCAAGATGGTGCGGTCCCGCAGCGCTCAAGAAAACCTGGACCACACAGCTGAGCAGACCAGCATGACCCACGACGACAGGAGGATGTACCGGATGATCTGCCACGTCTTCGAATCTGAGGATGTGAGTTACATTCGATGTTAATTTCATTTAGCTATAAAGGATATTTCTAATAATTCAACTTTTGTTTTGTTTTTTTTGAGAAGCTGATAAGATTTCCTAATGAATTGACAAAATACAACAGAATCTCAAAATAGCTCAAAAGAAAACTTCTTTGTAAATGGCTGTAGAGTGTAATTTTCCATGACGTGTGAAATGTTTTTTCCTGATGAAATGGTTACTCCCGGAGAGAAGTTGGTGGACGACCTTGAAGGAGATGAGATGTTTTTTCTAGTTGCTTGCACGCTCACACCACATAGCCGCTGAAAACCCAGTTAGGACTGGTTACTGATACACACAGGGAAACGCCTTAGGGGCGTAGTTGGTTAGATAAAAGTTACAGGCTCCTGTTGTTCCGGGTCTCTCTTGGCACCACCCTTAAGGTGTGTTGAGCGGAGATCCGGTACCAGGGCACTGAGTGACTCTCTGTCTAGGGTTGCCAACCGTCCTGTGAAAAACGGAATCATCCCGTATTTAGAAACAAAAGTACGCGTCCCGTATTGAGCT
>JAOXNZ010000038.1:24485298-24502210 GCA_028566095.1 Kryptolebias brasiliensis
ACGAAGACAACAAGACAGAACACGAAGACAACAAGACAGAACACGAAGACAACAAGACAGAACACGAAGACAACAAGAGACCAGAAACAGAAACACTAAATACAAAAAGAAGCTCACAGAATAACTCAAATCCTCACAATAACCAATCATTTATTATCTTAGTAAAACATAAAGATTTTCTTTAGGCTTTTCTCAGTTTCAGTTTTTTTTTCTGTATTTGTGGGAAAAAAAATTGAACCAAGAAGAAGAGGTTTAAAACAAATTCTAGTGACATTTAAAACCCTGTTCTGTTTTCTGAATTAAGTCATTTGTGATCCATATTGTGAGATTTCTGCAAGACAGTGACCCAGTTTGGAGTAAAGGTTGACTGTTTATTTATTATGGGGTAATATTCTCTTTTTTTTTAATAGAAAATGTTGGGATTAGAATGCTATGTAACTGTAAACAAAACCATTAGAGTAAGATAAGTTTCACATCTGTTCCAAATAAAATACACAAAACAGGTTAAATAGAAAACAACAGAAGACATCAAATCAGTGGAACCATCTGAAAGTGTCCTCATTGTTCAAGGAGGACTAATGGAGGCGTCGCCAGTTTCAATACCCCAAGTTTTCTGGAGATTTTCAGAACATTTCTTGCTTTCAACAGCTAATATTTTGTTCATTCAGTGAGGTTTTTAAATGTTTAATAAATTCTGTTTTAGTTGCATTTCACACAATGTTCCTCCTTTGGAGGAAAAAATCATTAAATAAATCTGTCAACCTCTATTACAGGAACCTTCTAACCTTTTTAATGTTTTCTGTGTTTTCCTGGTGGAGGTAAGTTCACATGAAGACTCTGACAAAGAAATTTGACCTGAAATTTCTTTCCTGCTTTGAAGCCATTTTGTGTCCATCCCATGCATTGCCACAGGAAACCATATATTGAACTGATATATGTGAACGAGGTGCTTGGTTTATGTTGAGAATCAGCAAACATTTTAGTCCATTTTTGTGGCGGAAATGAATGCTTGCAAACGTATTTTAGTGTAAAACATAAATCTGTTCCACTATTTTGGCTCGAACTGACGCAGCCAAATGTGAGCCTCCGTTAAACGCCAAAACATTTGTGTCATTTATTCTGAAAACCTACAAGGTTTTCTAGGTATTTTTGTCTGTATCGTGGTGTTTCTGAGTGAAATAATACACATTTAAAGCCATCATGCCAAGGTATCGTTCAGAGGTCTTTGTTGAGTCGCCTTGCGATGATGTGTATCTGTTTTTTATGTGTTTAACACCATCAAACATACGCAGACTCTGGTTAGTAGAAATGAAATCTTCATTCTAACCAAGACTGGAGAATAACTGTCGATAACGTCCTGTGTTTAACTGTTTTCTGTGAATTTATATGACTGTTTACAGTAAAAAGTCTGTGTGTGCGTGAGAAAGTCACTGCTGTTAAATCGAAACATACCTGTTCAGCCTCTAAGGTAATCTTAATCTTGATTTATTTATTATTTTAAGGTGAATAGTGAGCTATAACTTTTGGTGTTTGACGAAATTTTGCAATCTGTAAAAAACGTGAGAGAAATTTCCCCATAGAAAACAATGGGATTTTGGCTAAACAAGGGATTAAACGGCTCACAGAAAGCTGGACTTTACATGACTGAATTGGCATTTTCGTATCTTTTGCGGTTTTTACACAATCACAGTTTAAGTTTTGTGGTTTGATTTGGAGATTTTATAACAGAATCTTAGACTTCAGAGTGTTGTGATCCACACCAACACTTTTACAAACAAACTCTAATTATTTTTACATTCCTTACACTTCCTAAATAGTTTATTCATCAAAACATAGATATTTGTTTCTCTTGGTGTGTCTTTAACTGCTTTAGGACTTATGGTTTTCCCTCAGATCCCATCAGACTGCAGAGTGCGCACACCTCAAGTCTCATTAAATTCTGTTTTTTTAAAAAGTGGAAGTGATTGTTTTTTTAACTTCTCATATTTCCTACATAAAACGCTGTCGAAACAAACAAATTAATGTGACGAGCAGAGCCTTCTGACTCTTCCAGTTCAGGAATTTCTTCAATACAACCAGTAATTTTCTCGTAGTTACTGTTTGAGGCTTACTTTCTGGTCCGTGTTTCCGTCTTCCTGTTTTATTAGGAGTGTTGTCAGGGAGTGAGAGACACAGGTGTGTGGTTACCATGGTGACCGCAATAAGCCGCTGGCAGCAGCTTTAGCATTTCTTTTGGTCTTCATTCTCGTTACTCTTCTTCTACAGTTTCTGCATCAAAATGTCGACCATTTTGTCAGCTTAGATTGTTAGCTGATGGATGTTTCTTCAGAAATTTTCGTCTTTTTGTCGGCTTTTGAGCTCTCGTACAATGAATCCAAGACGATGTTTTCGTGTAACAGCAGTGATGTTTCTGAATGTGGACGATGGAGACGTATATGAATCGCTTCAGTTGACGTCTGGATAGTCTTAGTTGATTCTTCTTTTTTTTTGTGGGTGTGTGTCTTAACAGGGTGGAGCCAGCTGGCCGCCATGCACTGCGTGATGCTGCCTGATCTCCTCGGCCTGGACAAGTACAGACCTCCTCTGCTGGAGATGTTGGCGAGGAGATGGCAGGACCGATGTCTGGAGGTACGCACAGCTCCCAGCTGATCCCGTTTGGTCTTCTACACCAGTGGTCCCCAATCCTGGCCCTCGAGGGCCACCGTTCGATTTGAATGAATGAGTGATTAACAGGTTTCTGCAGAACCTGAAGACCTGCTGAAGAGCAGAGGAACAACTGAAACATGCAGGATAAGGATTAGGATTGGGCACCTCTGTTCTACACCCTCTTTTAAATCTGAGGAATCATCTGGTTCTCATCTGCCCTAAAATTTAATCAAAGATCACACATGAACAAAAATATGCGACATGTGAAAAACCAACGTCACTGCTCTTCTGAACCAAGTCTTTGCCACTGTTTGGTCTTTTTTTTTGTTTTTAGGTACGTGAAGCAGCCCAGGCTCTTCTTCTGGCCGAGTTACGAAGGATTGGCCAGTCAGGACGTAAAGACGCCATCGATGCTTGGGCTCCCTACCTGCCTCAGTATGTGGACACGGTCAGCTCCCGTAAGTACTAACACTTGCTTTCCAATCATTTATTTCTTTTGCTGATAGATATTTTTGTTAGAAATTAAAATGTTATGCCTGTCAGGAATATGTTCATATGGTAGGTACACGGGTGCATAACGGTATCAGTTTTGTACCCTATTGGTGCCAAACTGTGGCTGTTTCATACAAAATGGTAATCACGTTGCTGAAATAGGTCTGAGGTGAGGGTTTGATTTGGTGGAAGTACAAATTGACCAGCGCCTGCTAATGTGGCTAATCGCTATTCAATCATTAGCTAACTAAGGATTAGCCACAAGCAACAGAACACCTTCCAGCTGATTATTATTGCGTTTGGGGAATTCCGTTTTCAAGTTTTGAAACACTGGATCATTATTATGCCCTTTTTATCCATTTATTCATTTTGCAGTTTGAAGTTTCTCATGCTAGCATTAGCGTTAGCTTCTTTCTTTGAGTCACTGATAAGGTTTTGGGTCTTTTCACACCAGGGTAGTCGGGGAGACTCGGTTCAGTTGAAAGTTTTGAAAGTGGACCAAACCTCCTGGACAACGTCATGCAGTTACAACAGGGGCGGTATTTGACATAACAAGCGCTGACCGCGAAGGGAAAAAAGGCAAGAAACCTGGCTTGTCGAGTGCCCAGGACAAGAAAATACAGACAGAAGTTTTCAGGTCAACCAGAGTTTAAATGAGCTTTCCCAAAAGCCCAAACGAAGCGGACTATCCAAGGAAACCAGTACTGGTCCATCTCAAGTGGTCCCAATAGCTCTGGTGTGAAAGCGCCATTACAGAATTTACAATTTAAAGTCAGATTTGATGTTTAAATGTTTTTGAATGACCTGAACTTGTTCATTTCATGTCTTCCACTTCAACATAAGTTTTTGGTTTTTCTTGGTGCAGAATGGTGGGAGGGGCCTGATCAGGCCACAGGAGCCGACCAATCAGAGCTGACTGGCCTTTTTCGGAGGGATTCGGTTTGTTATTGTCTCGTTTTTAAAAGAAACGTGTGAAAATGTGTAATGTGCACGCAGCTGATGAGATTCTTCCTGAGCACGACTTAGAAACATGTTTGTGTTTCATCGTTCCGTCTCAGAGGTCTGTTTGTTCGTTTTGTTTCTGAACTGAAGGAATCGGGCGTCGGTGCGACAGAGAGACACTGTGTGTTATTCATCTGTCTGCCTCTGTCTCCCGGACTGAATATAGTCCCCCGTGTCCCTCATCTGGCTATAGTTAGACCTGCTGATGGGAAGAAAGGTGAATCTCCACCTTCTTTTACTAGAAACGGCCTTCTAAAATGCTGCGCTCGTGTGTGTGTTTGGGAGTCGCGGTTGCTGAGGATGCTGGGAATTTCTCAGGGGAGCGGTTGCCATAGAAACGGGCACTGGTCAGTGTTGTGTTACCACAGCAGTACCGCAGGCGGGGGAGGCGGTGGGGAGTGATGGACTGGTGACCTCAGGGGACGGGGGGGAGGACGGAGGAGGTGGGGAGATAGAGATAGAGGGAGGTTAAAGGGTCACTGAATTTGATCTGTGCTGCACAGCAGAACTGGAACGGGCAGTAAGATGACTCCTGCTGGTCTTGGAAACCCTGAAATATCACGGGAAGGGGAGTCTTTAAATCCGCCGGGGAACCTGGAGCTGTTCTGGGATCTGTCTGGTTTTAACTGAAGCGCAGCTCCAAACATAAAGAAGCTGTGCCGACCTGAAAAATGGTTTTATATTCGCTTCAGTTTCATTTTAATGCAGACAAAACACAATATACGTGTGTCTGTGTGTGTGTTTGTCTGTCTGTCTGTTAGCAAAATATCTCATAAACCAGTGGTGAATTTTAGAGGCAGCTTGAGTCAAGATGGCTGCCACAGCTAATCAACCTTAGCACACATAACATTAGCCATAACTCAGTACCAAATTGTAGCGCAATATCTTTAAAACTGACTAACAGATCGCACAATATCTTTATATATGTACCCTTTATTTATCCAGATAAGATAATTGAGATTAAAAATCTTTTTTTCACAAGAGACCTAGCTAAGAAGGCAGCAACACAAACATCAAATACATTAAACAACAACAGTATAACAAGTATTCAGCATATAAGAGTAAACAATCAAACCATTTTCTAAATGCAGAGCAACAAAAACATTTAAAACCGTTAGATTGATTAAAATGAATTTAAACTTCCGTTTAGTGACCAATTCTGACAATGTAATTCTTGAAAACTCTCAGAAAGTGATCATTGGATGCACGTCTACAACTGAGTCAGCCAAATCCAAAATGGCTGCCTCAGCCAACCAACTTTAGCAGACACAAAAAATGGCTATAACTCAGTCCGTTTTACAGACACTGAGCTACAATTTGGCGTGGTAGTAGCTGAGAATCATCACCAACACATACTCCAAGCGCTAATAGATCGCGCAAGACTTTGGCGTGCAAGGTGGTGAATGACGTGTTCTTTCAAAGGAATGTTCCTATCATTGAATGTTTTAAAAATTACCAAAGATAACAGTTTTACAGATAGGAAATGGGATTTTACCTCCAACAAAATTGCTCCAAAAGAGCTATTACATAAAAACTTGGCGTATCTCAGCCTGGTGTGTGGAGTGTCCTTAAACAGGTAGAGGACAAAAGAGGACGTGTCAAACCTAAACATCTGTCTCCACAGCAGGAACAGGAAATAAAAGTCACATCTTTAAGAAACAGGAAAACACCTGAAGGATGCTTCAGTTTTCAGCTGTTGGCACTTTGAGAATCACCTTGTTGGCGCTAAAAACTTATATTCTGTCTAACTTTGTTGTCTTTAGTGTTTTTTAAGGATTTATCTAATGAAATTGGAACAAGTTGTGTCTTTGTGACAGACTTCTGGTAACAAAGATCCTAAAGATCCAGTTAAACTTAGGCTGTATTCACACCTGATGGTTCAGTAGACTCTGTTCGATTGGGGACCAAAATTGCAACATCTGTTCCATTTTCAGCCGGTGCGGTTCACATCCACTCTGCACTGAGTCAATCGAGCCAAACCCTTTGAGCAACCTGTTCCCCCCCCCCTCACCTGTGGTGGCGCTGCACCAAGAATTACTGAAGGAAACGACACGAAAACCTCTGAAGGAGACACTGAGCACAACTTCCTTTTTCTTAAAAAATAAACAAAAATGGAGTGGTGTCAAATTTTAGCGGTTTTAGGATTTTGTCTGTGGTACATGTGCCAAACAAACTCCCGCTAGTGGTAGAAATGCGCGTTTGTTTTGGTTGTATTTACCCAGAAGACCCTGTGCTATAGTCCGCTTCCTGCTTTTGGAGCGGTCTCTGGTCCGCTTGCATTCACATATGCATTCGAACCGCACCAGAGTTCACTTCAACCGAACCGAGACCTGGGTTTTTAGGCGGACCAGAGTTCAATTGCACATTCACACCCCCCCAAAAGAACCGGACTTTCTACGCAAACATGGTTGGTGTGAACACACCCTAAGTTAGGCATCGGCACAACACTGGTTCATCCCTTGAGTTTAGGAGCCTTTTTATGTCTGAATGATTCACAGGTTAGAGTTCAGAGGAACTAACAACTGAAAATTTAAGGTAGGAGAAGAAGTCCAAAGAAAAACTTTGACAAACCTTTAAAAAGTTTGGAAAGTCTGTTGATTAAAACCATTTCAAAAGATCACAGGAACGTCTGGCTGCTTGGAGGCAAAACAGGGAAAAAATTAGTGGCTGATGTAAAATTTAGAGGACATGGAGGTAGTGGGACAGGTAGGGATGACAGAGGACTCGCTGTGGCGACCCCTGAAAAGGGAACAGTCGAAATAAAAAGACGTTTTGCACTCTGAGTCTCGGTGTACCACTGATCCGCTGCTAACTTCTTGGTTTCCGATACTACAAAACACCTTTAAAGATCTGGGATTGATTCTTGTTCAGATTAAAGATGAAAACAACCCATAAATACAGGAACGGGGAAAAAAAAAGGAAGTAAAGAAAGGCCGGGGTGAGAAAAGGTGAGACGGATAAACAAAAAGAGACGAGAGGAAACAAACCGGGAGGAGGATCTTCACCGACAGCAGGCAGATGAGAGGAAAAACGAAGTGATTGGGTCGGAAAATCAAAACAAAAGAGGAACTCATGTCTGCTGCTGAGTGATCAAAGCGAACTGCTTCTCACGCTTACGGTTTGACTCCTAAAGTCCTGTGATCATGAGTGTGAGACGGTGACTCTTTAATGGAGTCTTTGGATTTTCACCAGCTCCAAAGGTCCTATCTTATTGTCTGTCTGAACATCTGTGCAGCAGCTCTTGGATTCATTGCTGGGTTTGATTTAACCCTCCTCCCAGGCCTCCAATCTGCTTCTTTTCAGTAAGAAGCAGTAATTAGACGCGGCGGCGGCGAAGGAGTAAGCGCTAACAGGTGATTTTCTGTCTCTTCCTTTGAGTGAACGGTAACGACTCGTGCTTCCTTTGTGCCGGAGCCTTTTAAACACTTCCAGGACAGCTGAAAGGTCGGGCTCGGCTCGGCGTGCCGTCTGCTCCGCCTCCTGTCGTGACAGCGGAACGCCGCCGCAGCCTCGGCTCAGTGACATTTCCTCGCCGCTGAAACCTAACAGAGGTAGGAGAGGAAAACTGCAGAGTGTCAGTTTGAAGACAGTCGGCAGCTAAAAGGACATCAGTCAGCTTCCCATGAGACGGAAAAAGTCATCCAGACCTGAATCCCAAAGATAACAGCTTAACAGAAGCTGAAACAGAAATGTTGAAGTTAAGAAAATCAGAATATAAGCTAAAGGCCAAAATTAGTAGAAGCTAATATCAGCAAAACGCGAGACTAGCAAAACGAGCAAAAACCTACACTTCTTTTAATACAGTACTAACAGTAGTTAACAGCTAAAATCAGCAGAACAGTAGCTTGAATCTAACATTAGCAAAACAATACTTAAAAGCTATAACTAGCTAAAGGGTAACTAAAACTTAAATTTGACAAAACAATAGCGAAAACCACCAGAGCAGTAGCTAAAACTAAACTTAGCAAAACTAGAAACAACAACCATATTTAGCTAAACAGTAGCTAAAAGCTAGCAAAACAGTATTTGAAAGCCAAAACCAAGAGAGCAGTAGCTGAAAGCTAATGTAAGAAAAACGGTTGCTAAAACCACTAGAGCAGTAGCTAAAGCTAAAATTAGCCAAACATGAGACAAAAGCAAAGTTTAGCAAAACAGTAGCTAAAAGCCATAACTAGCTAAACAGTAGCTAAAAGGTATAATTTAACTAGCAAAGCACTAGTTGAAAGCTAAAACAAGCAGAACAGTAGCTAAAAGCTCAAATTAACAAAACAATAGCTAAAATCACCAAAACAGTAGCTAAAAGCTAAACTTAGCAAAACACAAGACAGAATCAAAATTTAGCTAAACAGTAGCTAAAAGCTAAAACACAACAGTTGAAAGCCAAAACCAAGATAACAGTAGCTGAAAGCTAAAATTAGAAAAACGGTTGCTAAGAGCTATAACTAGCTAAACAGCAACTAAAAGCTAAATTTAACTAAACAATAGCTAAAACCACTAGAGCAGTAGCTAAAGCTAAAAATGGCTAAACATGAGACGGAAGCCAAGTTTAGCAAAACAGTAGCTAAAAGCTATACTGAAACTAGCAAAGCAGTAGTTGAAAGTTAAAACCAGCAGAACAGTAGCTGAAAGATAAAATTAACAAAACATGAGATAGAAACCAAAATTTGCCAAACAGTAGCAAGATGCTGTATTTTAACTAGCAAAACAGGAGCTAAAAGCTAAAAATGAAGCATGTATTCTACAAGTATATTTTGCTAACAGACAAACCAGCACACGTACAGTCAACCACATGGTCACCAATAAAGAGGACAGTTGAAGACTTTTGCACAGAGCTGCAGCTCATTTGGAGCTTTAAAGCAATAGTTCAGATCTTTCTTCAAACAGTGGTGTTCTGTGTAAAAGATTTTAAAGAATATCTTACCTGTTGCAGGTGGCTTCTTGGTTGACCTCAAAAATCTCAAACTAGTTTGTGAAAATTCAGTTTAAACTACAGAGTTATCACTCGCCTCCATAAAAGGCAGGTGATCGTGTTAATGTCCTGTCTCTGTTAGCAAAATATCTCACAAGCTTGCAAGTCAAAAAAAAAGCTGAAAGTCGTCCCTAACGCCAACAGATCCTGAGAGATCTTTTAAACGTCTGACGTGCATGGCAACGTCAATTAATTCAAGCAACGCTACCCTCGTTACCATGGAGCTCCATGGTTATTTGTAAGCTCAAATAGCAGCAGCAGTTAGCTGTAGCGTGTAGCACTTCCTGCAGAAACAATGATTTCTAAAGCAATGTGTTTACTTGTTTATAAACAAGTAAACACACAAACAGTGATGGTTCATTTGTTTTTAAAATGTCCTCATCAGGCTCGCCGATGTCTCAAAACGCTTCAAGGCAAACTCTACTTTACAAACCTTTACTCTGATGTTAACTTTGAATTTCAGGTTTATTCTGGCAGAAACACAAGTAATTTTACTGTTTACAAGGAAATGACAAACAAGGACAGAAATACTTTCTTTTTATGTTTTTTTATTTCTTGATTTTTATGACTTTCAGATGAAAACTTGCTGGAAGCAGGAACAGAGAGGGTGGTGTTGTGCTTTAAAAGGAAGAAGTGCATGTTTTAAACAGGAGCAGAGAGGAGAAAGAAGACAGGAGGAGGAGGAGGTCTTTGAGGTTAACAAGGCATGCTGGGAGCTGTGTGTCATGGCTGACATGACAAGCTTGACCTTGGAGCACGCCAACACGCCCCCCTCCTACCACCACCCTTCCACTCAAACACCCGTCCTCCTCCTCCTCCTCCTCCCTCCTGCATCTCTATTTCACATAAAAACCATTTTTACTCTGATCAGTCTGGTGCTTCGGGAAACGGACCGGCGGCGTCTTTTCGTGTTCGCATGATGAGCATCGCTGGGCGTGACGCTGCAGACACAAGCCTTCATCCACTCATCAGTTCATTTCAGTCTTTTAATGATTTATTTGATTTATTCAAATGAATCTACAACATACAACTTCAATTATTCAATTATTTTAAAAACAATAATTAGGTGCACATTATTGTGGATTTCTCTCCAATCCACACGGGGGCTAAATCACACCTACAGGCTCAAATGTACCAATGCATTCATCTGCATCTCTTAAGGGTAAATGGACTGTACTTGTATAGCTCCTTTCTAGCCAACCAGGCCACTCAAAGAGCTTTACAACACAATCTGTGCCCTCAAAGAGCACTCTACTACATCTCTACAAAGCTAATCTGAATAAAGAGTCTAATCAGTGCTTTAGATCACATTCATACATTGATGGGGCTCGTCGGAGACAATGAGGGGTTCAAAGTCTTGCCCAGGGACACTTTGACATGTAACTGCTGCCAGGAATCGAACCTCCAACTCTCTCATTGTAGGACGACCGCTCTAACCGCTGATCTACAGCTGCCCCCAAATAAGAGGTGCTGAAGGTTTAAGAAGGTCTTTTAAATCCCCCAAGGCCTATTAGCTTCTCATTAGTGATCGTGATTGTTTTCGGTGATTACTTAACGGCGTGGCACCACCTTATTTTTCTGAACTTCTGTCGGCACACTCCAGGCAGAGCTCTGAGGTCCGCAGACCAGATCCAGATGTGACGGAGCCTTTTTTTGTCGTTTAAATCTCTGCTGAAAACCCATTTGTCTTAACTGGCTTTTAGTTGAAGTTGAACCGAATGTCTTCATTTTTCTATTGGTTTTTATTGATTTCACTTTTTAATGGTTTTAGTTTATTTAATTTATCTGGAGCCACGGTAGCCAGTAGATTTTATGTGGATTTTATTTTATTTTAGTTCACCTGCCATGCTTCTATATTTAATTTTTTTACAGCATTTTGGTCACCGAGGCTTGTTTATAAATGTTTTGTAGAAATTAACTTTAATTGATTGATTGTAGCTGCTAGCTTCTCTTTACCAGCTTGAACAGGATTTGTTTGACAGCACTCATTGGACTGACCAATATTCAGAAAAACAGGAGTCCAAGGAACTCAGTGAAGATCTGCGAAGAAGAATTTTAGATTAACACAAGTTTAAAGAACCTCAGATTCCAACATCATCAATCGTATGCAAGTACGAGTTATTTGGACGTGTCTCTGCTTCCCTAAAGTCTGGAAGAAGACTCAGACTGTCTCCTTCAGATAAAAGGAATTATTTTGAATATTCAGGAACAACCCAAGAACCTTCCAGAACAGGAAACTGCTGGAACACCAGTGTCCCTGTTCCTGTTTTACCTATAAGCTGGACTGAAACCTGCAGCTGTCAAAATGGACAAACCAAAATGTCCTCTGGAACATGACGATCAGACTTAGCTGTTTGGACAGAATGACACAGAACCAATTGTCAGGCATGGTGGTGGTGGCATCGTACTGTGGTACTAAAGTGGATGGAACAATGAAGGAGGAGGACTACCTCCAAATTCTTCAACTTCACCTCAAATTAACAGCTGGACGGTTGAAAGTTGGACACAGTTTGGTCCATGATCCCAAACATCCGAGCTGGTTTCTGATTGGATAAATCATCCGAGCTGGTTTCTGATTGGATAAATCATCAGAGCTGGTTTCTGATTGGATCAATCAGGCTGACATGAAGCTTCTGGACCTCAACCTGATTGATGATCTGTGGACTCTGATTAAAAGCCGGATCGGTGCAGGAAATCAACCAATTTAAATGAATTCTGCCATAAAGAAGACGAGTCAAATATCAACCAGAATTCTGCTGAAGCTCGTTGATGGAGACAGAAAGCCTGAGGTCCAGGGGACTCTTGTTAAGGGACATTTAACCAAATACTTGTGGGGGTGTATGCGTACATTTGAGCCTATATGTGTAATTTAGACCCTGTGTAGATTAGAGAAAATGTGCAATAAATTCACTCATTTTTAAAAATCGTTGACGTATGTTATATAGTCATTCCTGGAAAATTGGTTCAAATAAATCATTAAAACCCTCAAATTATTGACTTTCATGCCCATAAGTGTATGGCAACATCAAACCGTTGTATTTCATATGTTCTGGCCTCATTTATGCCACAACAGTTCTGTTTATTTATGGACACGTGGACACCCTCGGTGGTAGAGACACCACCTCAGCGTTCCTTTTGTTCAGTCGCAGCGAAACATCACTTATGTTTTAATCAAGTCCAATTAAGTTTTTATCACTTTAATGTTCCAGACAAATAATCAACAATCAGGAGGTGGATTGGACTCCTGTCAGCACGTGTGTGAAATAAAGTCATTATGTTTTCTGCAGTGTGTCTGAGCAGGTTAATTGAAACACGGAGCACTATGTTAACCAGGATTTATCAATGTAATTACACACACTGTAATTAGAGGCTTTTTAAAAATTGGTTTAAAATAAGCAGCTGTATGAAATATGTTTGTGTTAGAGCCATTTGTTTTTCTTTCTGTATTTTATTTCTAAAGAAAAGACATGTTCGTAGCTGAACGTTTTGCAGAGAGAGACACATTAATCAGTGTGTGTCTGTGTGAATCTTTGTAATTATGGGGGCTGTTTTCCCAGAGATTAGACCAGTGTTGACTCTGTTACCTTTAGCCTCTCCGTTAATTAGAGCATTATCATTCATTAGTCCCAGCTGCTAATGAAAAGCCACTTTTAATTGGCAATACAAAGAAAATTCTCCCATTAATTCACCGGATAACGAGGGGGCCCAATAAACCTTGATTAGCTGTTTAACCAGGACAGTTAGCCTTCTAATGAGGGCCGACCCACACGCACGCACGCACGCACGCACGCACGCACACACACACACACACACACACACACACACACACACACAATCATTACCCTGATGGTCTGGAACAAAACCTGCTGATGGTTTTAATTAACCAAAATGTTTTTTTTTTCGTTCCTCTCCTCAGCTGGGACGACCACTGAGCCCTCCCCTCAAGCTCCGCCCCCTCCCGAGGCTCAGCCAATAGAGACCAAGGCTCCCGAGGAAGAGGTGGACGTCACTGATGACGACATCACAGCAGGTAGGAACAGAAAAACAGACCCTAATCAACAATAATTGTGTCGTTACGGTAGTTTCACCCTCCTCTTCAAGTACCGAGCTTCTGTTTGATGTGAATTTTTAGTTTCCTCGTCTATTTTGGAGTATTTGAACCTCATAGACATAAAAAACAAACATTGTTTTAATACAATTAGAACTTAAAATTTCAAAATAAAAGTAAGCAGAGTAAAAAACAAAAAACAAAAGCTGATGCAGGGAAGCCAGTGTCCCCATATGAGGACGTAGGCCTCGGGATTTCTTATTTTTATTTTTTAATCAGAGCATTTATGGTGGAATCTTTTGTAGTCAATAGTCTTTATTTAATTTGAGTAAATCAGAGCAGTAAAATGCTCATTTCTAATTGAATAACAGGACAAATAAAAACCTACATATTGTCAGCACCAGCCTGTGGGAAGGTGCCACATTGCCGAATTGTGCAACTCTTTTTTTCTAGCTTTAGTTTAAGTTTATTAGTTTGTTTTCCTGCAGCAGCTCAGCTGATTTAACTGTAAACATTAATAGGTGAGAATCTGAATTTGAGCTTACCTTCAATGATTTACTTTAATTGTTTTGCGAACATCGATTTGATTAAATCGTATCGTAAATGATCCACAAAAAAAAACCCACCACAACCTCAACAAGGAGCTTGTTCTCAAAACTGTCATGAATAGGTAGGTGGATTGATTAATGTCAGACTAATTTAATTGGCCAATATTTGCCACTTTTGAAATAACTGGCAACCAGCTGTGCCTGTGCATGCTTAACCAATTACCAGGTGAGCTGAAGATGCAGCAGCAGCTGCTACAGTGTCCAAGTGCTTCTTATAAATCATTAGAAAGTTTAAAAACAGATGTATCAGACGTAAAGAACCCTCTAGTAGGAAGAATAAGTAAGTAGTATGTCAGTTGGAGTCACGATTGTGAGAAAATTTGGGCCAAAACTCTGGGAGTCGGCGTACAGACAGAACCCTCTGGAATTATGGAAAAAGAAAAACCTAAATTGATATGGGTTCCAGACGCCCGCAACGACTTTCTGACTATTTTGTGAGAATATTTGTTCAAAATTCCTGAGTCCCGCGAGAGGAAAACTGAGAGCGTTTGTAAACGTTTGCAGACATTTTAGAAACTCAGCAGCGATTACGTTCTGGCTGTTTTTTTAGTGGGGTCAACATCCCGTTAGACGTGGGTCTTCGTCTTAAAAATCCTTAAAAATCTTCTAAAAGTGATTCTATGAAACGGCTGTAGTTTCTGTGACGAGGACACGAAGAAGACGACGACCTGTCGGGACCTTTAGTCTGACGTTAAATGAACCCAGTGGTCATATCTCCCCTGAAGTCGGAGTGTTTGAGGTGTAAAATAAAGGATCCTGTTCCTCGGTGACTCGTAGAACCTCGTCTGGTCTGATTTTATAGAAACACAGAGAGCTCGTTCATCATTTATTGGCAGCTGAATTCAGCTGAATCCTCCACCTGAACGGCGTCATAAGCAGTTCGTCGTTCTCGCGCTCGGAGATGAGGTGAGAAACGACCGACACCTGAACCACAGGTAGAAACGACACCTTCCGCTCCATTTCTCCATCACGTCCCGCTGAAGGTGTGACGAAGACGCATTTTACTCCACCTTTAATCAGAAAATCTCTCATTTTTGCTCTTTTTTTATATCTGGGTGCTGATTCAGCGTTCACGCTGTTGTTTTCCTGTGTTTTTTGGCATCCAGCTACTTCAGCTTCCCTTCAGCTACTTTAATTATTGAGGTATCAAAACGTTCAGCTCATTTAGGAGGAAGGTGCTATGACTTTAGGTGTTCGTGACTTTTATAGTTTTTAAGATATTTCACTTTAACTTTTGTTTTTCTTTGTTTTGTTGAAATGAATGGAAATGTTAAATTTTATTTTATTTCATCTCTTTAGTTTTGTCTTGCTAATTTTAGCTTTTAGCTTTTATTGTTCTAATTTAGCTTTTTGCTACTGATTTGTTAATTTTAGCTTTTAACAAACTTTATGAAAATTAAATTTTTTTAGCCACTGTTTTGCTTATCCTTTAGCTTTTAGCTACTCTTTCATTTTTAGGTTTTACTTACTGTTTAGCTAATTTGAAGATTTAACTACTGTTGGTCTAATTTTAGCTTTTAGCTACTATTGTGCTAATTTCAGCATTTTGCTACTGATCTGTTAGTTTTAGCTTTTAACAGATGTTTAGAAAATTTTAGCCTTTTAGTCATTTTGCTAATTTTAGTTTTTAGCTACTTTTTGCTAGTTTTAGCTTTTAGCTACTGATTTGCTTACTTTCAAAGTTTTTGGTCATTTTTACCCTTTAGCTACAGTCTTACAAATTTTGGCTTTTAATTTTTTATTTTTAGCTATTAGCTGCTGTTGGGCTAAAGTTAGCTTTTAGCTATGACTGTTAATTTTAGGTTTAAACAAATGTTTTGCTAGTTCTAACCTCTTTCTACTGATTTGCTTATTTTAGTTTTTCTTGTGGTTTTTGGTCATTTTTAGCATTCAGCTGCTGTCTTACAAATGTTAGCATTTAGCTACTGTTGGGATAATCTGTGTTTCAGCAGAAGATGCTAATTTTTCCAGTTTTCTAGAAGTCTTACTGATCAAACGTTGGATTCCAGGACGAGACGTAAATAAAACTTGGATTTTCAGATGAAATTAGAATTTATCTGTCAGTGAGGTGCAGAAATGTCCTCCCTCTGTCCTCCGTCCGTCCCTCAGACGTGTCAATACCGCAGATGTGACGGACAGTTCATCATTTCTCTCCTCATTTTTCTCCTGTTGACAGCGATAGATTTGTTTTTTCTTCATTTGGTCTCAGTTCTGTAAACAGACGCCTCAGATTCTGTCAAATCGAATTATTTTCTTTGTCCCTCTTTGTTTTTATGCTGATCTGTTTGTTAAAATATAAAAAACAAAAACTTATTTACTGGGGAAGTGCTTCTATTTCTAAACACACTTGAAGCATTAAATTTATGTTTGCTAGTCATAAAATTAACCCTGAAATTTAAATTTTTTGAGTGTTTTTAAACATTTTAGATCAACAAAAACACAACAAAATGTGGGTTCATTAAGTAAAAAACTGGGTTCAGCTTCTGACCCGGCAGCAAGAACTCAGTAGTGGTTTTCTGGGTCAGTCTCTCATATGGTTGTGGAGGAATTTTTGCCCACTTTCTTCGTACAGCTCTTTTAAGCCTGTATCTCATTGGGTTGCAACTGTTGGACACTAGTTGGTGACACAAAATTGCCAGAAAAATGTGCAACCTTTCACATGGAATCACATTGAATTTGTTTTTTACGACACATTTGCGTTCGTCCCATGAGTGTTGTGCACAGTCGCAGTAAAGGTTGGGCCAAAATTAGCCGAAAGTTTGGTTACAGTACATCTCTCGACAAGGCTGCAGCAGAATTTCAGATTTCTTTGTATTTGCTGCTGTCGTTTGACAGTTTTATGTGACAGTTGTGAAAACTGGACTTTTTTAATCTGTTTGTCTCTCACCCGAAATATCAAATTCTCCATTTTGTCTCCAAATAGTCTCGATGTAGTTTCGTAGGCCGCTAACCCGTCCCGTAATTGTCACATTTCCAGCGTTTTCTAACTCGTGGGAACTAAAGGGTTTGAAAAGGATTCCAGATTCCTGCAACAACTCTGTGACTATTTTAAGGGAAAGTTTGTCCGTCTGACTCTTCGAAGGCGTTCAGAATCCTTGAGACACGAGAAGGAGCCTCAGTGACTCATGTGAGTAAATTTAAAACCCT
>JAOXNZ010000038.1:24668068-24678433 GCA_028566095.1 Kryptolebias brasiliensis
AAAGAACTATCTCAAAAATATTCCACAAACAATTTTATATTGGGAGGTGATTTCAATATGGTGTATAATGAATGGCTCTAAATTCCAATCTCATTATATAAACTTAGTTTTACATAACTTTTGCTTAGATTTTAACCTAGTAGATCCTCGGAGAGAAGCAAATCAACTAGAACAGTCCATCTCCTGGTTTAAACCTGATGGCACAGCTAAATCTCGTATTGACTTCTGGCTAGTCTCAGACAATATAATAATGCAAAATGGTGTAGATGCTGGTATTTCACCTGCACCTTTATCTGATCACTGCCTGATACAACTCAATGTCACAACTCAACTGAAAAAAAAAACCATAACAGAGGTTACTGGAAGTTTAACTCAACCCTGCTTACCAATGAAAACTTTAATAACGAAATTCTGGAGCACCTTAATTTAGTTTGTACTGATGGAAATTTGAATTCTTACACGGAAAAATGGGAATTCTTTAAATTTAAAGACTGCCAAATCTCAATCAAACAGTAGATTAATAGCTATCCACAATAAAAAATGGAATTAGAAATCATTAGAGAGCTTAGTCACATCTGCTCTAAACCCTTAAGTTAGAGTCTAAACTCCTCGAGTTACTGTGAGGGTAGCTCGGACGCAACTAGTGACTCCACCCCCTAACCAATCAGTGACAGACAGTGTTCTGACGTCGCATTTTCAGGCCAGCACGGTACGCTTGGAACCTCGATGGAGTTGGTGCTGAAAAGGGGGACGGTTCCATGAATCCTGGATAATGGAAAAGGTGTGGAACCGTACCGTACCGTACCGTACCGTACCGTGCTGTAGAGGCACAAGTGGAAAAGGGGCTTAAAGAACTGGTTTTATATAAAACCTGGTTTTGGATGTCTGGAGGTTCTCCTTCTTCTTACCGTGACGCTCTGGACGTTCTGAAACTTGACGTAACGCAGAGGAATCAGCCCGTCGTCTTTGTAGTCCTCCTCCGACAGCTCCAGAGCCTGGGTGGCTTCGCTCCGCTCTGCGTCGTCAAAGCCCATCGAGCGAGGAAGATTGATGAAGATCTTCATCACCTTCGGGGCCTGAGCTGAGGAGCAAAGAGCCGCGACAGGAGGATGGAAGGAAGGACGTTAGAAACTAAAAAACAACTTCCTGCTGTTTATTTTTCTGTATGTTTTCTGCAGACTTTGTGTTATTTTAGCCGTTCAAACATCAAAACGTTCGGCTCATTCAGCTGATGGCTGCTGTGACATTTTTTTTTTTTGTATTTTTTAGACCTTTCAAAATATTTTACTTTATTTAGAAATAATTTCCCCACAGAAACACACAGAGTTCTTCAGGTCCTTCAAAAACGTTGAAATTTGCTTCAGCTATTGGCTCTGTTTTTGGCCTCTTATGCTACATTTAGCTTTTAGCTACTGTTCTGCTACTTTTAGAATTTTCTTCTTCTATCTTTTAGCTAGTGTTCTGCTTCCTATAGCTAGAGTTCTTCTCCTTTTAGCTGGCGCTGTGCTCCTTTTAGATAGTGTTCTGCTCTATTAGCTACATTCAGCTCCTTTTAGCTAGCATTCTGCTTTGTTAGCTACATTCTGCTCCTTTCAGCTAGCATTCTGCTCTGTTAGCTAGCATTCTGCTCTGTTAGCTACATCCTGCTCCTTTTAGCTAGCATTCTGCTTTGTTAGCTACATTCTGCTCCTTTCAGCTAGCATTCTGCTCTGTTAGCTAGCATTCTGCTCTGTTAGCTACATCCTGCTCCTTTTAGCTAGCGTTCTGCTCTTTTTAGCTAGTGTTATGCTCCCTTTAGCTAGTGTTCTGCTCTGTTGGCTGCTCTGTTAGCTAGCTTTTTGCTCTGTTAGCTATCATTCTGCTCCTTTTAGCTAGTGTTCTGCTCCTTTTAGCTAGTGTTATGCTCCCTTTAGCTAGCGTTATGCTCGTTTTAGCTAGCGTTATGCTCCTTTTAGCTAGTGTTATGCTCCCTTTAGCTAGTGTTCTGCTCTGTTGGCTGCTCCGTTAGCTAGCTTTTTGCTCTGTTAGCTATCATTCTGCTCCATTAGCTAGTGTTCTGCTCCTTTTAGCTAGTGTTCTGCTCCTTCCTATCAATTTATTTGCAGAATCAAACCCACCTAAATCTGAGCAGAGCAGCTTCATGGAGAACAGCTTCACCGGCTGATTGAAGGCCATCGTTATCAACAGCTGCAAGACAGAAGAAGAAAACAGCTGAAGCTTTCTTTACCACAGAGAAGTCAAAGTCCAACAGACGCAGGTATTGGTTCCCACGCTCCGTCCACATTTGAAACAGGTGAGCCTGTTCCTTCGGCTCATGCTGGTACCTGCTCATCGCAGTCGGACTCCAGGTAGGAGGAGTCTTTGATCAAACAGCTGTCGAAGCCGCAGTCGTCGCTCTCGTTCAGACACTCGCAGCCGGCTTTGTTGACGAACGGCATGAGGTCCATCTGAACGCCAGAGGAGACATGAGGCAAACGTCACATTCTGATTGGACTGAATTTAAGGTTAATGTCTAAAGTTTCCAGGTGTTTGTTCAGGTCTGATTCAGGTGAGAAACGTCCCTCTGACCGCGTCCACGTTCAGTCTTTCAGGCAGAGTTCCTGCGGGCGGCTGAAGCTCAGTTAGAGGTTTATTCAATAATAAATTCAGGCTCGTTAAAGACGATCCTTGACGCCTTCTTTACTTTTAAACTGTTGGGCTCTTTCTCAGCTGCTTTAATAAAGAATCAGATAGAAAAAAACAACCAAAGAGTCACATTTCACACGTTAAACGTCTCCTCCAGCAGGTTTTTGATCTTTGTCTGGACTAATCCGACGTTCTGGCTTCTACCCTCATTACAGCGTTTACACTTCATACCATCAGTTTGGTGTGAAAACATGTGGTTTTAATCAACAGTCGGTGGTTCTTACATCACCAAAACACATTTGCGAGCCCCTAACGGTGATTATAAGCAGGATTTGTTTGCGTTGTGTCGAACAGCCGGTGATATTACAACAACTTCAATTTCTTGCACATCTATTCCTCAAAATACAGAAGAACAGAATTCAAAGAAGCGAAGCGACAAACTGCAGCACGCTATTAGACCAAGTCCTGGCAGTTTGAGCGGATGAGGGCTTATGCTAGCTGAATCAGGGGTCGGGGCTTGAAATCTGTTTTACGATGCATCTAGACGTGAGCGATTCTGATTAAATTACAATTTTTTAATGTTCATAACGTCCTGTAAACAGTGGAACACAACAAACAAAACGGCTCCTTCCGCACTCAAAGCCAGGGGTTGGAAGAACTTCGGCTTCTATGAAGTTAAAGAGAAAAAAACGACAACAGACACATTGTCTGCATGTTTCCACCCGGAGGAGAAGAACTGCTGATTGTTGCTGCCTCTGCTAACGGCAGAATCTCTCCGTTACGTGGCGACCAAGATTTCAGCTCTGCAAGCCAGGCAGGGATCTTCAGAAACCGGCTGCATCTCAAACACTCAGAATTCTGTAAGATTGAAAATTCATCTTTTTTTTGAGTCAACAACAGAAACCACGTTAAAACATGATCACCCTGTCGAAGACACTAACGCAGCCGTCCCCTCACTCTGCAACAGGACTAAAAACCAAGCAGAAGAAAGAGGGTCGGATAGGACCAACATTTGATGCACGAACATCCATCGCCACAGAATCTTCCGCCCGCGTTCTCAGCTTTGACTCCTTGGACTCATATTTTGCGTTTATGTTCTGGTCTGAACTGTTTTACGCCGCAGCGTTGAGCGAAACGTTTTGTTTCTTTGATGTCTGAGAGATTCTCTGCTCAGGATGTAGTTTGAAGCGAGGTTATGAACGCATCACTAATCGTTTAATAATCACATCGCAGCCCTCTGAATCATCATTGTGTCTATAAATTCCCAACCTAAACTCTGAAGGATCAACACTCAAGCTGTCATCCTCCAGAAGTCATGAAGTCGGCTCTCAGTCTCATGGTCACGTGAAGAAAAGCAGCTTCGTCTGCTGCTCCTCGACACAAGGCCCGGGCCGAACGGTTTCTCACAGGGGTTTGCTCCAAGTATTGTGTGATTGGTCAGAAGTTATTGTGGGCGTTGATATGAGCTTTAATGGAGCCATTTTGCTTCTGCTGCTCCTCTGAGAAGCAGCTGGGGTCTGTTAGAAAATACAGCCATCTTTACAGCTGTTCCAGCAAAACTTAGAAACCTCTGAACTTAAAAAGACCTCAGAGACACAGGAGGCTCTTCCTGTGGAAGCTGGGAGGAAGTGCGCCTCGGCCGGGCGGCGTAGGGACACATTCCCTTCATTCGCTTGTTATTGTTCACCGTCAAGCGGCGTGTTCTGTCTCAGTTTCTTTAATAAACATGTCTGGTCGCCATGAGAGCTGAGAAGCCAGCGGCAGAGAAACCTGTTTTAACTCCGCAGGAGGAGGGAGGAGCTTCGTGGGAGTTCTGATCCGAGGGTCTTGTGGACGATGGAAGGTGTGGATGAAAACGAACGGCTCAGAACCACATGACCGCGACAGACTTCTTATGGAGTATGCTGGAGCCTCAAGTCTGCGACTTGTAACGCTGGGTTGTGTTCAGTGGTGGAGAGGAGGCAGTATAGGCAATCAGTGGACGGTCAAAAACTCACAACCACACTGGTACTGGGAATTCCACAGTGTTTGTCCTTTAATAAACACTCTCTTCACCAACCTTAAAAGCCCGGCTGAACGGCTGCTGTCTTATCAAACCTGAAATAGCAGTGTCCACGCGTCCATCTGCGGCACGTTTCTCCCACGCTCTCTACAAGGGAGCGGTGCTGCATACTTGTGACATCACTAACAATAACTTAAGCTATCTTAAAGAGACACTGAAGGTGATCGTCCGAAGCTCCGTGTTTTTATGGTTTCATCTTTAATAAAACTAACCAGTTTCATTTAGTCGGCTTTTAAAACCCTAATTATTTGACAGACTCTAGCACCAAACCTGAACAAACTCTGGACCCAGTCAGGTGGAAAAGTGTTCAGTGAAAAGCTTCAGAAACTCTGTCCACTCACATATCCCTTTGGAATGTCCGAGTCCTCATTGTTTCCCGGGTCGTTCTCCGTGTGCTGTTTGATCTTCTCCTCCAGACCCGCGGCGTCCGCCCCCTGGTACTGATCCACCCGAACCCTGTTCCTGAAGAACAGGAACGTGGGCGTGGCCGAGATGTTGTTGGCCGCCGCCGTTCCCTGAAGGGGAAACCAAAAAAAAAAAACACACAAGCATTTTTTTAAATTGACTCTGCAACAACACAATAATTTAAACCAATAACACAGAAACATCTTTATGTTTACATGAACACTTTCTGCTCTGATTCAGTCTGTAGAGCAAACCTAACCTGCAAAGCCAGAGCAAGAAATAAGGTATATTTTAAAGAGAAGATTTACAATTTCTTGATTTTTCCCCTCTCTATTCTCTTTCCTTCTTCTTCTCTCTGTTTGACATGTTTATCCTCTTTGCATCAATGGTAAAAATAAGTAAAAAATAGCCATTAAAAAACCTCAAAACTGGTGGAAGCAAACAGAACAGCTCAAAAACCCACTGGCAGATACAAAAATGACCTTCAACAGTTAAAATTAGTTGCTTTTTTCTTATTTTCCCTACAGCTGTGTCCCGACTCTTCTGTCTGAAACCCACGAGGGGGGCGTTAGAGGTCAGACTTACCTGGCAGACGTGAACATCGACTTCCAGGAAGACAGCCTGTGGATGTTTGTTGCTCAACATGTTGAAAGCTGGAGCTATTCTGACGCAGGGTCTGCACCTGTGGAGGCAGCAGTTTGCCAATAAACTGCTAGTATTTTATGCTGAAGTACTTAATACAAAAGTACATACTTATGAGTAGCTGTAGAATCGGGTTTTACATCTATAAAGCTACATTTATATTACCAACATCCCATAACACTGTTACTACACCCTGTAATACTGCCATGTCATTGTAAGCAGCACAGCTAGTTAGCTGCATGCTAACGTTAGCATGCTCCTAAAAAGAAAAGCGACCCCTCCGTACTGATGATGTTATTCTTCACCTTTTTTATTAACTATTATTATTAACTAAATCACCTACTTCCATATTCATTGATTGGGCCGCCCCGTGAGTGCTGAGCTTACCCGGCCATGGTGAACTTCACCACGGCTAGTTTGGAGCCGGCGGCCGCTAACTCCGGCTGGAAGTCCGGGTCGCTCCCGATCACTTTAACACCAACCATGGTGCAGTTAGCGGCTCGGGTCCGAGCTTGTTGCTCCGGGCGGTGGTCTGAGCGGGAAAACAAGCCGAAACTGATAAATAACGGGTGTTTTGTTTTTAGCTCTCTGTCGGTAAGTTAGCTGACTGAAGCACACTCTGGGTCCACTGAGCTCCGTCAGGATTGGAGACTCCTGATTGGTCGATACGTGCCGGGAAAGGCGGGGTTTCTACTTCTACTTCCGCCCTGACTTTTTCAAACACCGCCCCCTGCTGGCAACAAAGGGAAAGACTGAGGTCACCGTGGCAACGAGAATCCGAGAGAAGAGAGTCAGGTTTAACGTTTTTAAAAGTTATTCTTTGATTTTTGCTGCTTTTCAATTTTACATGTTTTTATATCATATTATAAATATTTCTGCAGACTTTGTGCTACTTTAGCCGTTCGTATATGAAAACCTTCAGCTCATTCAGAAGTTGTGACTTTATACTTTTCAAAATATTTAACTTTTTTTTTACAAATATTTTCCCCATTAATATACATTCAGTTCTCCTCAATTCTTAGAAAATGTTCTCTGCTTCTGCATACTTGTCCTATTGTTCTTTTGCTACTTTTAGCTTTTAGCTAGTCTTTTGCTACTTTTAGCTACCATTCTGTTACTTTGAGCTTTTAGCAAGCCTTTTGATAATATTAGCATTTAGCTAGCTACTTTTAGCTGTGCGCTATCCTTTTGATTTGTCATACTTTTTGTTACTTTCAGCCTTGTGATGATTTTAGCTAATGTTTTCCTACTTTTAGCAAGCTTTCTGCTGCTTTTAGCTAGCCTTTTGACACTTTTAGCTTTCAGGTAGTTTTTTTCTACTTCTACCTTATAAGGCTAGCTAATTTTAGCTAGCCTTATAATACTTTAGGCCCCTGTTCTGTAACTTTTAGCAGGCCTTTTGCTACTTTTAGCTTTTAGCTAGCCTATAGCTGCTTCTATCTTTGAGCTTGTCTTTTGATTTTTTTACCATGGTTTTTGTAACTTTTAGCTTTGTGATACATTTAGCTAGTTTTCTGCTACTTTTACCATATAGCTACCAATTTGCAAATTTTAGCTAGCCTTAAACTACTTTAAGTAGCTGTTCTGTAACTTTTAGGTAGTCTTTTGCTACTTTTAGCTACTACTGTTACTTTGAGCTTTTAGCAGGCCTTTTGATTCTGTTAGCTTCTAGCTAGCATATTGCTACTTTTAGCTTCTAGCTAGTGTTTTGATTCTTTTATCATACTTTCTGTTACTTCTAGCTTTGTGATAATTTTAGGTAGAGTTTCAGTACTTTTAGCTAGCTTTCTGCTAGCCTTTTGCTACTTTTAGCTCTTAGCTAGCATCACGCCATGATGAGTGAATGGAAACTTCTGACTGCAGCTGTAAAATAAATTAATTTCTAAGTGACCTATATCTGTATCAAAGAAACATTTGAGCAAAGAGCAGAAACAGTTCGCCGACGCCCTCAGGTAACCCCGCCCACAAACCCTCACCTGCGCCAATTAAGGATCCAATTACACACCTTTACCTGCGCGTCACGTGAGCAGGACGCCTGCGCGCTCGCTTCCCCAGGTGAGGCCTCCAGCTGAGCTGTTTGGCGGGGCCGGCTCGTGTCTGAGAGCTCCGGGAGGCGTCGGACCGGTCGGGCAGGTTTGTTCGGGGCCGAGCAGGTGAGGCAGCAGCCCGGGGGGCAGAAGGGCGGGGAGCCGCCGCCGCGGAGCAGGAAGAAGCGGAGAGGAACATGGCTCCGTGACACCTGGCTGCGGAAACAGCGACTGAAAACACGACCTACTGCTTCCAACCGAGCTGCCAGGTGAGTCCGGACGGGTTCGGGTTGTCTACCTGTTTGTGTTTCACTGTTTTACTTTGAGTTTTGGACTTTTTTTAAAACTCTAAATCTAAAAACCATCATGTCGGCTGGAGCTTCACCTGAGCTCACCTGTGAAGGAACACAGAACCGATGTTTAGGCAACAATAGTTTAAAGTTTTTAGCAGTAAAATCTGGTTCAGGATTATAGATTATCTAAAGATGCTGATTCTTCTTTAACCAAAACATTCATTTAATTTACCTGTAAAAACTACCTGTGGAATCCAATTATTGTCTTATTTACTTATTTTTATAAAATCTGATGTTCAACTTGAACCTACATAAAAGCCCAAACTTTTATGTGTTAATTGATGCCTAATTTAAATAAAATTATGATCATTTCAGCTGTAAGTTGGAAGGATTTACAGTCCGGCTTCTCCGGGATGATTTTCATTTTAAACTGAGTCACAAATTCAACGACAATTTGTCGAGTTTGTTCTCAAACTCTCGTATCAGATCCACTCCTGTGTTTGTTGTGGAATTATTATTATTATTATTATTATTATTTTTATTTTTTATTTTTGTGGCGGCAGCGACTCCCAGAAAACCTTTCCCGTAACTTTAGTGTTTTTAGCCTTTTGAAATAGTTTAACTTCTGGTCTGAATGTTTTAAAGAACTCTTTATTTAAAGGGTTAATCACTGTTAGACATTCCTTCAACTCTTCATATTTTCAGCCGTTCTTTTAGCTGCTTCTTCAGATTACTGCTGTGACTTTTTGTCTTTATAACTTTTATGCTTCTTGAATAGTTTTATTTTTTAATCAAAATGCACTAAAATCTCTTTGAATCCTTTTAACTTTGTGCTCTTTGAAATTTTCTTCAGCTCATAGTTCCTGTCGCTCATTTTAGCATTCAGCTACTATTTTGCAGATCTTAGCTTATATAAGGTGTTTTGCTAACATTAGCTTTTACCTACTGGTTTGGTGGTTATAGGTTTTGTTCTGCTAATTTTAGGTTTAGCTGGTTTTAGCTTTGTTTAATTTTAGCTTTTGTTTTGTTTGAGTTTAACTACTGGTTTGCCTGTTTTTAGCTCACTCTGCTAATTTTGTCTTCCAGCTGCTGTTTAGCTAATCTTAGCTTATAGCTGCTGTTTTGCTAAATGTATTTTTCAGCTACTGTTTTGCTAACACTAGCTTTTAAGTTCAGCTTTTCTTGCTACTGGTTTGCTGGTTTTAGCCTATTCTGCTACTTTTGGCTTTCAGCTACTGTTTTGCAGATCTTAGCTTACAGAAGCTGTTTTGCTAACATGAGCTTTTACCTACTGGTTTGCTGGTTATAGCTTTTGTTAATTTTAGCTTTTAGCTTTTGTTTTGTTTATTTGAGTTTAACTACTGGTTTGCCTGTTTTTAGCTCACACTGCTAATTTTGGCTTACAGCTACTGTTTTGCTAATCTTAGCTTATAGCTGCTGTTTTGCTAGTTTTAGCTTTAAGCTACTGGTTTGATAGTGTTACCTTCTACCTACTGTTCTGCTGATTTTAGCTTTTCTTACAGTTCAGTTTGTTTCTTCAGCGCTCGGCGTTCGCTCTGACCTTTACGTTAATATTTGCAGTTTTGCTGAAGATTTTCTAAATTAAATTAGTTTTTCTCTCAAACTTTTGATCCACAGATTAATTCAGCGCCGCAGGAGCCAAACTTCAGCTGATTGTTCAAACATGGCTGAAAGAGCCTCGTTAATTTATTTTTATCTTTTTGTAACAGTTGAAGTTAAATATTTTAAATATATTCAACTAATCTTAAATCCAGTTTGATTTTTTTAGATATTAAGACCCTCCACGTCGTGTTTCACGGCCCCCAGCGGGGCCCTGAGCCCTGCTTTGGGAAGCAATGATTTAGAAATACATTTTAAGGTGGGGTTCTGAACAGATAATATCTCACCTGTTGTAGATGGCTGTTTGAACGACCTCAGTTCGGAGAGTTTAACTCTGACCGGATTGATGAGCTAAAGGCTGGTCAGAGCGGGGGCCTCGACGGTCTCAAACCTCAAAATTCGTACTAGTTCGTGCAACGCTATTTTAAAAACCTTTTACGTCTCCTATTCCAGCACAAATATCATAATATCCCTGTAGGAAGTGCTACAGGTAGCTGCTGCCGCTATCTGTAACATTATTAACAGACATATCTGCAACAGGTAAGATATTACCTGTTACTCACGTCTCCACAGAACCCCCATTTGAAGAGATCTGTCGGTTTAAATGTCCCGGATGCTCAGATTTTGCTAAATCACAAGTAAAAATAATATTTTGTCTTTAAACCAGCCGGTGATTCAGGTTTTCTAAACA
>JAOXNZ010000038.1:24722294-24732364 GCA_028566095.1 Kryptolebias brasiliensis
ACCCCCCCCCCCATCCTAATAGTCAAAACAAGAGTAGATCCTGGGAGAACCAGATGGTGCCCATCTTCAGGGTTAAAGACCCCGGGTGTTCCAGGTAGTTCTCTGAAAACTAATAAAGATAAAATGATAAAAGTTGGTATTCCTAAAAGGGTGACATCAGTTGTTCACCAAACAGCTACATGCATTTAGCATGATGTGTTTTCAGGCCGAGGATGACGTAAGAGCATCATACTTTACCAAAGATGGAGTTCTGGGTTCCAACGACAAACTTTGAGCCTGGAGGGACGACTTCTCATTGGCTCTGACAGAGGAAGCTTGGCAAGAAGCTCGCACTTAGGCTCATAGCAGATCAGTCAATACACGTCTTCAATGAATACAGTTTAAATGGTTGCTGTGTGTGTGTGTGTGTGTGTGTGTGTATAACACCGGTAGATATAAATGGACAAAATGGTGAATGTATGAAGCAGAGAGGTTCATTAATACATTGTATGTGCTACTGTGAAAAAACACTACTTTTCTGGGAAGAGGTCAAAGTGGAGATGGGGGGGAAGGATTACTAGACGTGTCATTATGGACCCTGAGCTGTTTCTGTTCGGGCTCAAACCTGAGACACAATTACGCGAAGAATAAGCGGATACTCTTGGATCTAAGGCTACTGATTGCTAAACGACATGTTTCATTATACTGGAAGACCCACAGACCAACGTTAAATCAATGGCTACGACAGATGGCATCGACTCTTCCACTAGGAAGGATTATGTACTTATTGAAGGACAAGATGGATAAATTCGAAACAGTTTGGAGGCCTTTTATTTATCAAAAAGATGGGGACAGAAGGTGATCAGGCTTTGAACTGCTTCAATCCATTGAGACTATTAAGGTGTTTGTTTTGTGGTTTATACTGTTTAGTTCACAAAAGGTGGTGTACAAACATGTTTTAAAACTGTATTATCAAAATAATAAAATTAAATTTTGGTAAAAGATGGAGTTCTAAAGTTTGAGACCAGAATGAGTCTTTTCCAACCCTGTAGAGTCCTCAGGTCAGGACAGGAGGGACCTGGACTTTAGGATGGAGCCAGTTGAGGACTTTCTGTCTGATTCAGGCAGCAGGGGTGTCCTGCATCCCAGACGGACGTCACCCAGACGACCAGAGGGCAAACAAATGGGAACTCAAGACCTCAAGACCAGCTGCATCACGCAGCTTTGTTTGCTGAAATATACCAAACAAAAACAAGAAACTTTAAGACCTTAAACAAACAGACGACGTTCAAAGCTTGATGATCTTCTGAGTTTAGTTTCAGGGTTGATGAACAAAAACAATTTTCAGGTTAGACTGTGGAGCTCCACCATCGACAGGATGGCAGTGATGGAGTCATGGTTGTTCAGGACAGTTGGGGTCAGAGGTCACGTCAGTCTCAACATGTAGGAGGATTCAGTTTTTCAGCTGTTTGACTGACAGCCATTAGCCCTATTCGCTCAGGATTAGTTTTACCTTCTTCTGCTTGTCGCCTGATGTACGGCGGGGTAGCGCCGGCAGGAACTCAGCACCGAGCTGTAAGCTGATGTTACGCAATACGCAGCGCGTTGACATCATATCCGGAAGATGTCATTATTTCGTGCAAATAGAGCTTTAGAGCAGATTTTTATTTAATGGAACAGTTTTAAGTCTCATTGAACAGACTTTTATACTGTAGTATTATAATACTGCAAAACACTTATACCTCCTGTGTACTTCCTGTGTACTTCCTGTGTACTTCCTCCTGAAAGTCTCATTTTGTCTTTGAGCTCCAGTAGGACCTCAGCAGCCAATCAGAGGAGCTCTCTAAAACCATTCAGTTGGTTGTAGCCACGGATCATTCTGGGTGTTATATTTAATTTTACAACGAAACATCTTCCTGATAATCTGTGCAGCTTATAGCTGAGTGTGAGAGAAATCACACAACCTGACGAGTTGCTCTGGTCTGGATAAAGACCTGTGGTGTTTTAATGGCGGCCATGCTGCTTTTCTTTACTCAGATATTGTTTTAACAAGTTTGGTTCTGTCCCCGGCCCACAGAAAGTGGTGCAGAGGCAGAATTGGGACGACAAGACTTAATTAGTCTGGTTCAGACCGGTCCATCATTGGACAATCCTTATGTTTTTACACTTTAGATCTTCCAGCTTCAGTCCTAATTTTGTAACAACCAGCTCAAAGTTTAACCTTATTTTCAGGTTTTGCTTCATTGAACCGATTATTGACACGCCTGCAGTAATCTGCAGCCATAATTTTAATATTGCAGCTTTTATTTTTATAAAAACTCTTATTTTTAACTGAACGTACTCAATCAAATTTTGTAAAGTTGGTGTATTTTCTGTTCACTCTTAGAATAAAAGACAAACTCCATTTTATTTGTTTGTATTTACCTCCACAACTAACAGAACACAACCAGTCAGCCTCTCTCTCTCACACACACACACACACACACACACACACACACACACACCTGATGTCCCACATGTCGTGTGTGTGTGTAGTCCACAGGTATGTACGGTTGGTGGGGTGTGTTTGGTAGCTCAGTCCCGCTGGGAAGCCCAGATCCAGCTGCTGATTTCAGAACAAATGGCATCTGCTGCCACACACACACACACAGACACACACACACAGACACACAGACACACACACACACACACACACACACAGACACACACACACAGACACACACACACACACACACACACACACACCTTTTATCACTACCACCAGCTCACACACACTGCAGTGTGAGACACACACACTCCTTTAACTCAGGTGGTGAGATGAGAATGTCAGAAAGACAAAGACGTCCCTCCCATCCCTCCCTCCTGAATGTTGGTGCTTTTGAGATTAAATTTTCAACCCTTTTTTTTTTTAATAAACAACTTATTCAAATAAAACCCATGAATTCATGATGGAATGCATATCGCCCGCTGAGTTACAGTTTTTGTGAAATCACGAGATGTCAGAATTTTTCACTTTCAGCCCAAAATGACCTGAGTTATCAACAGGTTTGTGTTGCTGATGTAGATTAGCTGTGGCAGCCATCTTGGCTCCAATGGCTCTTTGTAGATGAACATCTAGTGACGACTTCCTGAAAGGTTCATTAAAATCTGTCCAGTGCTTCGTAATATTTTGCTAACAGGTTTGACACCAATAGTTGACGCTGAAGTTTAAAGTAAAGATGATAAATTTTAGCTCCAGATCTGTAAAATTGACCTATTTTTGTTTTTGCTAAAGTCAGTTGGTTGTGGCAGCCATCTTGAAGCTGGGTTGACTCCAGTGATGAGGGGGTTTTTGGTTTCGTCTCCTTTATTTTTTAAAGAGTGGAGGAGAAGAAAACAATTTAACATTTTTCTTTTTCCTGCTGGACAGAACTGTAATTTATGCTCAATAACAGCCTCAGAAACTGGGAATAAACAGTTCCTCTCACACCAGTTTAAAGCTGTTTAGTGGTTCTATTTAAATTTAATGGTAATATTAAAAATCCTTAGGTCCATATTTAAGTTGGTGTCTTCCTGTCCACCTGAGAGGAGAACTGGATTTATTTGCTGCTGTTCTGATCCTCAGCAGGAAGTGTTTCTAAAAACTGGATGAATCCAGAAAAATCTCTGCAGTGATGAACCCCCCCCACCCCCCAGTGTCTTTGGCTGGGTCATTGCATAATTTCTTAATCATCTAGATGAACGTACGGTGAGATGAACTTGCAGCTTGGAAGCGTTTGTCGAGTTCATCGGGTTTCTGCAGGAGAACCGGCGTCCTGCTCTGAAATGACTGCGTTTGATTTTCGTCTGCGGGGAGGAAATGAGCTCGGGCCCTTTGCACGCTCACACACTCAGGAAACAGGCACCATTTGGTGTTTATGTAAATGTGCAAAAACAAAATGGCTGACTGCCAAATCCTGTCAGTAAACAAAGCTTGTTTGAATGCCATGCGCGGAGCTGTTAAGGTGGTCCGGTCGGGATGGAGGCTGAGGCGCCGGCGGCCCACCGACGCTGAAGCACCTTAAACGAGGGCGCCGGGAAGTCACGGGAAACGGCCATTAAGTTGTGATCGAATGCAGGAGCGCTCCTAGAATGCCTGTTCTCAGCTCCTTTCTGCTTCCTGGCACCCGACCAGCCCGTCATGTGACCCAGTTCTGACTGAAAGGTCCGTTCATCCTGCCGTCTGAAGGCAGAGACACCTCCTCCCACAGACCCGACAGACCCGACAGACCCGACGTCACTTCAGGTCCTTCTGCTTCGGCTCGGATCCGTTTCTCCGTTCAGTTTGGAAAAATTAGATGTTTTCGAATGATTTCATCTCAGGTTATTTAAAAATAAATTGATTCACAAAATAAAACAAAACGACCAACAGAAATGAAAAGTTTAATTTTGCCACAAATAAATAAATAAACACAGATCTAAATTTCTTCAAGCCTGGTCTGACTCTAAACAAAACAACAATTTGTCTTAAAGATTTAAATTTAAACCTTAATTTGCTTTAAAGCTTCCAATTAACTTTATAATTAAATTTAGTTTTATTGGCTTCAGTGATAAATCATTACATAATTTCACATTTGTTCTCAGGACATCAACTACAAATAAGTCTTTATATTTTTCTCTGTCTTGTCTGTTAGCAAAATATTTCATGAACCACTGGATGGATTTTAATGAAACTTTCAGGAAGTAATTGCTGGATGGTCACCTACCACTGATTACCTTTTTGAATAAGTCTGATCCAAGATGGCTGCCACAGCTAATTGACCTTAGCCTACATAAATATGGCTTTCCAGCTGTGAATTTTACAAGCATTGAGCTAAAATCTGGTGTGGTTGAACCTGAAACACATTGAGTGCTGACGGATCGAATGACGTCTAAGATTTTGGTTTAAAGTTCAGCCGGTCATGATGGCTTTTAATCCCAGTAAGGTTTGGATCCGACCAAAGGTTGCCTCATGTTGGGCATGTTCAAAACAACAACCTGGGAAGACTTTACCAAGTACTGAAACTATCCCAACTCAAACACCACTTGTCCTGATGGATTTGGTCTTGTAAGGCAGACGTTGGTGCTGCAATCCTTGGGTCATTATCTGCGTCTTAGTCCAAGCAAGACGTGTATTTATGTCCGACGTTTAAACACCGTCTCTGGTTTTATGTCTGTGTTTATGGTCCTGAAACACGATGCCATTGTGTTTTTCAGATGTAGTCAGCAGAAGTTTCTCAGTTACAGGTGTGACTCCTGCATCCTGTCTGATCATAGCTTAGTTAACACATAAGCAGCTAAGTGCTAAAACAAATCTGTGTAATCTGTCATCGTAAGTGTGAGTACGAGCAGAGCTCCCGGCTCCTCCACGGATAGTTAATCGTGTATATTTAACCACTTCAGCAACACTGAAGTGTGCTCGGAGGCTTAAAGGATCACGCTGACCTTTTTATCTTCGGGGAGGAGATAACGTGCCGGGTACTTAAGGCAAGTAAAGAAATCTTCATTAGCTCCATGTGTGATTAATTGGTGTCATTGAGTGTGATGTATTTAGGCCATTTTCTGGTACCTCAGAGGCAGCAAACGGCTAAATTAACCTACTGACAAAACGCAACAAGGACAGAATATTTTTGTCTCTTTTCTGTTTGGTAAACAAAACAGTTGGATCATTTCTTGGTTCAATAGTAAGGAAAATTAGATTGTGTAAGACTAAACAAATCTAAATATTCAGTATCAATGTTGATTTTTAGAATAGTGTTAATGGTTCAGGTTCTGCTTCTCTTTTCAGAACAGCACTTTATAGTTATTTTCTTAAATCTTTGTCTTTCAAAAGGATCTTTATAGAAGTCTAAATACGCCTGTCCCCTGGAAAATGGTTATAACCTAGTGACATTTAGAGGTATTGAGCTAGAACTTGGTGTGGTAGTAGCTGACGGTCATCCACCATGCAGACTCTGACTCATCAGATCTGCCTGTTGGGAAAACATCTCATTAAGCAGTTGATGGATTTAAATGAAACTTTTCTCATTGGATGAACCTCTATAATTCAACACTTGGAGCCAATCCAATTCTAAGATGGCTGCTACAGCTAACCTACATCAGCAAACAGAAAAACGGGCTGTAACTCAGTTTCACAGCTATTGAGGTAGAATCTGGTGTGGTAGTAGCTGAGAGTCATCCCTAACAGACTCTGAGCTCCAACAGATGGAGTGAGTTTGGTTTTTAAGGTGGTTTCATTTAAATATGGGGGAAAAGTACAGTTGACTAAAAATAAACTGTGGAGCCAGCAGCATTCCTGGGTTTTCCCTGATGAAGACAGTCTTCCCGAGTAATAGTAGTCCAATGGTGTCCGGTCCTGGTCCTGGTCCTGGAGGACCACCATCCTGCAGGTTTCAGATGTTTCTCTGCTCTTCAGGTTCTCCAGAAGCCTGTTAATCACTGACATTCAGACCAGGTGAGTCAAAGCAGAGGAACATCTAAAACATGCAGGATGGTGGCCCTCCAGGACCAGGACCAGGACCAGGACCTGGACCTGGACCAGGACTGGACACCACTGACGTAGTAATATCACTACCTACAGGTATAACTGTAGTCTGGGTTAAATACTTTGGATCCAAACAGACAGTGGAATATAAGGACCCCATCTCTTAATTGGCTGGCCCTCAGTTTGGTGGTTTATTTTGGTGTAACTGAGCAGCAGAGCGCCCCCTGCAGGGCCGATGTGTTTCCTCAGCTCACGGTTGGACAAGGGAAGGAAAACGCTGCAGCTAATTATTTCAGATAATGCAATTAAGATATGCATATTTGGCACAAATTCCACAATAGAAACGTAGATGTCAGCAGATACGGAGTGTATACATCCTGCGCACGGCGGCGTGCACGCAGGTGTCTCTGGTGGCAGGAAGCAACATTAATCTCCCTCGTTTGGGGTCTCCTAACTACACAGGGCTCACTGTGTGGAGCTGAACTTACACATGTGTTCGTCTTTGCTATAAATAACCAAAACTCTCAGCTTTCCTCTCATTCTTACAAACGTGTGCACGTACTTTAAAACATGCAAATCCTCTGTCTGCGTGAGCCCAGGTGCAAATCTGTGGGTAATGTGTGGATTGTTGGTTTCTACCTGCAACACTAATGATCTGCAGCTGTCAGAAACACAAACCGAGGACGACGACGACGAAGAGAAATGTCCCGGGGAACAACATTAAGGTCCCGTCTTCACTGCTGGGGATATTTTTTAAAACTAATAATCTATTTTTGCCCCTCCGTCAAAACGTTCTAATAAAAAAACGCTGAAGCACTGGATGTTAACGTTACCGACGAATCGAACTAAAAGGTTTCTGAAGGGTTCCAGTAGAGGAAATGCCCAAAACTCCAACATCACTTTTCAATCAGCGAATACGAACGCCTACATGTTGATGTTTTAAAAAGTGGAAAGAGAACCAAACCGCTCCTCGACTGTCGTGTTAATGAAATGCAGACTGAAAAGTGAGCCTCGAACAGTCGCTGTGTGGAACATCGTTGATCCGTGGGCGGCAGAAGACCGATGGTCGTTTCTGCGGTGAGATTAAGACTCATCACTTCCTGATCTTTAAGCCATAAAATGGACACCAGGAACGTCAGCGATGTTGGACCCCAACAGCTCTGATCAGCTTTTAAATATTAACACAAAACATCCACAACCTTTGATTTAATAACAGAAAACCTAACTTTAACTGATCCTCAGCTTTCCAACTTTTCTGTGTCTCTTAAAGAGACTCCCACTCATTTAAAGGACAAAGGAAGTTGTCTCGGATTAGAAAGCGATACCCTCGTTCACCGGAGCAGTGCTTTTTTTCCCAGAAAAGGGAAAACCTGAAATCCAAAATATGTCTCTGTTGTCATGGTAGCGGAGTAAATATTTATGGAAGTTTGGAGTTCGTTGGACCGGTAAGCCGATGACAAAAGGCTCAGTCTTCCCCTGCAGGCCTCCATCTGTGTTTCTGTCTGGTGTTTCTCAGGTTCGGCTGCAAGTTTTATTTATCTTTATTTTTAAATCGGCGAGTTTCCTTCAAGGTTCGGTCTAAAAAAAAAAAACCTGCTTGAGCTCGGAGGTAAAGTTTGGGAGCGTTGGTGTTAAATGAAACTATCATCGTTTGACAAAATGCAAAGTTTTAAGCAAAGATCTGGTGAAGCTTGGCTGCATGTTGGGATGACTCTCAGCTACTACCACACCGAGTCTTAGCTCAGTATCTGTAAAACTGTTCACTGAGTTAGAGCCGTTGTTGAAGCTGATTTGCTGTGGCAGCCATCTTGAATCAGGTAGATGTTTTGCTGACAGACAGATGTAATTAAACGATCGCCCGCCGTTCTTGGCGGCAGGTGAGAAGTTTGTCTCATCCGATGGTTCAGCCCTCATGACTGCAGCTGAATAATTTCATGGGAGAAAATTTTAAATGTAGGATTTTTTTTTCCCACAACGAAGAGACTGAAGATCCACAGCAGCTGTTTTAACTCGTCTCAGGATTCGGAGCGACTGTGGGAAACCAGAGTTATTGGATAAAACGCTGCATATTTTCTCACCAACTCACTGTATGGGAAATAGATTATCCTACATCCCTTCAGACGTACACTCAGAGTAAAGTCATTTAAATCTTTTAAAATGGGTCTTGGTTTGGTTAACCTTTGGATTAAGTTTACTAGAACCAGTAAAGTTTTCAAATCTATCTGAAATAAAAGAATAGCAGCTACACAGAGTGACATTAAAGACTTTCTAAATGAAGATCCACGTTCAGTTATTTTGTTTTTAAATTAGCAGTGACGGTTCAGGCCTTTTTAAAGTGGTTTCTGTGGAAAAGTTAAGTTTATTCTTTTAAACAACCTGAGTTTGAAGAAAAGGTTTATTTCTGACCTGGTTGACGAGCTAATGGCTAATCTGAACGGAACAAAGTGTACTCAAAAAAAAAGCTTTTTTAAAATAAATTAAATTAAAGGCCCATAAATCCTTGAAAGAATGCTTGTCGCCCGCCGCCTTTTAAAGTTGTAAACAACTCTCAGCTACTACCACCTGAGTTAGAGCCGTTTTTGCGTTGGCTAAGATAAATCAGCTTGGGTGGCCATTTTGATTTGGACTGGCTTCAAGAGTTGATTAGTTAAAGACAAAGACTGAGTTTCATTCAAATCCATCCGATGTTTCGGGGGATATTTTGCTAACAGACCAGGTTGACTCCAGGAGTTATTGCTAAAGTTTTGAACAAAGGTTTTGTACGATCTGTTCTGCTCAGAGGACGTGTTGGGAGAAATCAAATTTAAGCTCAGTATTTGTAAAATCGACTGAGGTGCGGCCATTTTGATTTGGGTTGACTCTAAAAGTTAATCAATTAGACGAACGTTTAATCGTACTACCAAAAAATAATTAAACTAGCTTGGTGGTTCATGAGATGTTTTGCTAACAAATGCTCGTACATGAGGTCAAACGGGCGTTAACTGTGTCATCAAACTTATGTAAAAGTTTATAAAACGGTAATTAGATGAACCGTTTGGAGATGTAAGACAGCAGCGATTCACTGTCAGCTCGGAATCCGGTTCCTCCAAGCTGAGGTTGTTCAAAGAGCTATCTACAACAGGTAAGATATTAACAGCTTATAACCGTCACACTGAACCCCGTTTTAAAAGATCTGAACTATACCTTTAAACAAAGTCTTTGGCTTTTTCAAGATCTTTTTGCTGAATTGAAGCTGCAGATTTATAGACGCAGAGAATTTGTTCTATTGTGGCGTTGTGATCCAACGTGTGTGTGAGCGTGACGGCAGCTGGACGTCAGGCGTGAAGAAACACGCACGCACACACACACACACACACACACACACACACACACACACACACACACACACCCTCCCCCACAGCAGCAGGTTGGGAATCAGCTGCACCTGCAGGTTGACAAATGTGATGGCAGCCCTGTGTGTGTATTTGTACACTCACGTGCACGGTGTTTATATCATCAGGTCACATTTTTCATATCTGCTTATGTGTTAAAGATTGTGGATGTGAAATGAATGTGGTATGAAAAAGGAGAGAATGCAGGAAAGATGGATGATTGAGGAGGAAACGGGTGG
>JAOXNZ010000038.1:24862498-24874534 GCA_028566095.1 Kryptolebias brasiliensis
AAAGGATTACTTCATTTTTAATAACTAATTGAATAAACAAAGTTTCTTTTTCATTGTGGCTTGATCAGCTGCTGATTAAAGTTTATATTTGTTATAAAAAGGTGAAAAATTAACAATAAAACACAGTAGATTAAGTCTTTATTAAGTTAACAGGTTAATCATCTTAACATGTTTAGTTGATTGTTGGTATGGTTAAAATTTAATTCTTATACTCTAATTTTCAGCTATAGAAGTGTAATTTGACCCGTTGTTTGAGAATAATAACTTTATTAAATGACTTTATGACTTTTATTAAGTAGCCTCTTTTTATGACTTGTTTCTATGAAAGGTGGTGATCATGTAATCATCTGTTAATAAAATATCTGCTGAACAGATTATAATAAAACTCAAAGTAATTATTGGTTCTGGTGTCTGCAGCTCCTAACTTTTGGAGCTAACCTGATTGAAGATGGCCGCCACGCCCAATGATGCTTAGCAAGAATGTCTTCCTGAGTCAGTTTACAGATACTGAGCTAAAATGGTGAATTGAAGTGGTTTTCAGAAGGTTGGAGCTCCGTTCAGCTCCGGTCAGGGTGGAGTCGTTGTTTCCTTCAGAAGAAGCAGAACTTTGGGCTCTCCTGTTTCCGGACCGTAACGATCCTCCTCAGACCGAACACGCCGAGCCTCTGATCGCCTTCAACAAGTAACCAATCATCGCTCCTCATCACCTGATCCCTTATATTTGACCCAATCAAGAGCGGTGTAGGGCAGGTCGTGACTTCCTGTTTTCAACCAGTGTCTTGTGGGTAATGTAGTTTTTATGAACTGGCTGTAGGTTACAGCTGCTGAAACTGAGAAGCGGCTCTAATGATGGAAAAATAAGAGTACCAGAAGGTTCCGGCCCACTTCAGGGATTAACGGGTTGATTGATGTCTTTGTTTAAACCTTTGTCATTTGAGATTTTTGCATCATAAGGTTAACAGGTAAATGAATGTCTAAATGAGTGCTGTTTTCTTTTTCTTTCAGGTAAAACAGAGAGGAGTTCCTACTCGTACGGCAGGGAATCCAACCCACACTGCCATCAGGTCAGTCCTGCCGTCAGTCTGATCTTTCATCGGACGATTTGTTTGGCTTTAAAGTTGGTTTAGGATGAGTGTGAGAGAGTTTCTGATGGAAGTACGGTGGCCCTGACTGCAAACACCTCAACAGATCACTAAACACAACTACAAAATAAAAAACACAACATTAACCTACAGGAAGTGGGAGGCACCAGTGGGAAACATGAGACGTCGCTGATTGGACGACGGCACCGTTTAGCTGTTGAACCCGAAATGACGTGATTAGTCCTGAGCGTGTCCAGTATCACCTCGTAAATATGTCCTGACTCTAAATGTTCTTGGATAGCAGCAGCTACAGCTACGTTTAGGTCACCGGTAACATTCATGTTTTTAAAAACGCGCTACAGGCAGAATAGCGGTGCGTTCCAGTCGTGCTGGGAAATGGGAATTTCCGAGTTCCCAGTCGTAAATCTCAGCGGGAACGCCCCCTCAAGTGGGATCAACTCTGAATACCCCAAGTTAGGATTTCAATATGGCTGCTACTCGCAACCTTAATAAGTAAACTGTTACTTTTACTGTAAATATTCGTTCTTTAGGTTTTTCACATTTAATCACTCGTACAACCAGCATTAAAACCTGTTCTGTGAGTGGAGCGCGTATCTGTTGAGTAAGATTTCATATTCAGAAACTGAGGAAAAATAAAGGCTTTGCTGCGGGCGGCCATCTTGCTCTGACTATCACCGAGCGGGACGACTGGAACGCCGTGAAGTGAGAAATTTCCGTCACTCCAACTTCCCGGTTATGAGTTAGAAAACGCAGCACAACTTTCAGTTGTACCTTCCTCTTCCTGCAGGTTTATGTCATCGTGGTTTTTAATTTGTCATCGTTTTTAGTGATTTGTTGACGGGAAACCGTAAAGAAGAGATAGAATAAGACTTCAGATTCTCTGCTTCCGTCTTTCTGTTGTCTTTAGATTCTGTTCATCTGGCAGTATTTCTACTTAAACCATTAAATACTTTTACTTTATAAACCAAATGATTATAAGTTTTGCCAGTAGGGTTTCAGATGACGGAGGTGAAAGCTTTGTTTTGAATCTTGGCGCTCGTGGACCATATGCATTAATATTAAAGCGCTTATTGATAATTAAGAAGATGTACAGATGCTGGGATTTGATTCTGCTGCTGGAAAATGAAACAGAACCAGGTTTGATTGAGTTACTTTGATGGCCACCAATTTAAAAAACATAAGATTTCTTCCAGTGCAAGCTGTTGGACATGTGGGTTTATATATTTTGTCACAAACATATATCAGTTAAAGCTGATCAAAGTGCTGCTTTTCAAATATCCAAGTTCTTCTGTCAGAAGTTCATGAAGACATGAAATGAAACCAACAGATTAAAAGTTTTAAATTACATTAAAGCTGGAAAATTAGATCCACTCAGTGAATCGGAGGGTTTGATGTTACGTTTAAAGCTGAGTTTGGTGAAGAACGACGTTATTTATTAGCACTATGGAGCCATTTTGTTTTTGGGCGTCCTGAAGGAATGATTCAGGTCTTTGGACAGGGATGGGATGTTTTGTTTTTCTGAAGACGCTCTGCAGATGGATGAGCTGTGATGTGTTTACATGCGATCTTGTTAGCTGCTCTCCGACTCTTTGAAGAAATCAACCAGAAACTGAAGGTTTTTACCAAACGATGAAACGGTCGATTCTGTCTGAGTTACCAGTAGAGAAGACTTCCGAACATGTAAACGGAATAAAAACTTATAGTTTTTTACTTAACATGTCAACCCTGATTAAGTGATTCTTTATAAAACTTTTGTGCTCATTTAGAAACGTCAGGATGGAAGATCTTCTGCTCACGGATTGTAAAAATGTAAACGTTTGCTCCTGAAATCCCAACTGACCAATCGAGAGTCTCTTGATTTTAGAGCGAGAAAAAAAACTTGAATGGATTCTTGGTTCGTGACACCAGTTTGATTGGTTTAGATGATTGGGAAACACAAATATGGCTGTAAGTCAGTGACTTTTACAGATATTGGGCTAAAATTTGGTGTGGGAGTAACTGAGAGTCAAACTCAACAAATGTTAACACAACAAGGTGGCGGGCGATATGCATTCCTGTAAGGAGGGCTGGTGTAATCATCAGTATTGTTGTGGTTGTGATTTTTACCTCAAATCAGTTATTTATTTTGAACTAATTCAGTGGTTCAGGTTCATTCATTCATCTTTCATCACCATTTCAGTCCATCCATTCATCCATTCAGCCTTTCATCCACCTGGTTATCCATCCATCCATCATTTCTCTAATCATCAGTCCATACATTTGTTCGTTCATACCTCTTTCCATACATTCATTCACTCATCTTTCCACCCACCCTTCCATCTGTCCATCCATCCATCCATTTGCCCGCCCATCCGTTCACCCATTCATCCATCCATCCATCCTGATCTTTTATCTCTAACCACCTCTTATATCCAGCTGGGGCTTTTGTACAAAAACAACAGAAAGCCATAGAGAATAAAAAAATATTAAATAAATCAAACATTACTGCCTCACTGGCCATTTTCCTAGTGAGCTGCTGTCAAATTATCCTTCTACACAGTCTGAATGGCTCCTGATGGAAATTGTTGGAAATGGCAGATTAATTTACATGCTGGGCTGAAGTCCAACATCCTTGGCTGTTAGTGAAAGATTGACAGAGAAACAGAGGAAAAAATAAAACAACTCCGAGTCAGTAAGCTCACATCGTAACGACATAACGATTTATTTTTAACTTTTATTAACCTGTCTTTGACCAAACAGGGTAGATTTCTACTTTCGGGGGTTTTAAGTAATTTGCTTTTTGGTTGGCTCCTGTTTTTAGGGAAGTTTTAAATTTAGATTTTGCTGCTTCAATCAGTAACTTCGCCTATAAATAAGAAAGAAAAACTGTGGAAATAAGAGATTTTTTTTGCTTACCCAAAGAGGGTTGCGTTTTCTCACTGGATTCACCAAAATCCCATTAATGTCCAAGAGGGGAAATGTTTGGAAATTTCTTCCACTCCAAGTGATTTATGGCTACCGTAAGTTTAAATATATTATTCCTGATTCAGCTGCATGTTTTGTTTTTAATTCTGTACGTGTTCAGTTTTCAGGATGAATTTTACTGAAATCTCAAAGTACTCATTGGTTGAACATCGTCAACCCCATTCAAGATGGCCGCCAAAGCTAAGCAACACAAAAATGGCTACAACTCAGCCAGTTTTTGAGCTAAGCCTTGGTGTGGTAGTAGTTGAGCATCATCACTAACTGTCGGCGTCAACCCTCTGTTAGCGAAATATCTCATGAACCAGTGGATGTATTTTAATGAAAGCATTCACTGGATCATTAAAACCTAACATATGAAGTCAACCCAGTTCAAGATGGCCGCCATCATTTGGAACATGATGAAGTCATTGACGGAGTTTGATCACACCGGCTCTAACTGCGTTTCTTTGAGTTTAAATGGGTGATATGCATTCCTTAAACAAGTGTGAGGCTTTTATTTTGATACAACTCTGCCCCGCTTCCTCTCTGAATTAAAGATTTCAGGCCCCTCGTGTTTCTTTTAGCTGAAGCCAAAGCAGAAGTCCTCCGCTTCAACACCTCCTGCTTCAGCGACGATCAGCTTCTTCATTTTGGGGCTTCGCTGCTGCGAGTCATCCGCTCACGTCGCCCGGCATCCCCGCAGCGGCCGAGGGGACACTCTGTCCGCGTTAGCATATCATATCATATGGATGAAGGGGACGGGGGGGGGGGGGACGCTTCCCTTCATCTCGGGTGGCAACTCGAGCCGAAGGTGAGCGCACGCCGCGGCTAACGCAGATCAGTCGGCTCGGCTGCAGCTGAGGCAGTCCGGATGTGAGGTTCTGGTGGAATGAAACATGGAAAACAGTGTTTAACCTTTAACCCCCCCCCCACACACACACACACACACAACAACACACACACACACACAACAACACACACACACGTCGGTGGAAAGTGCTGAAGGTTTCACTTTGAAGCTCAAGTTTTCAGAAGCTGCACATAAATATGTAATTACACCACAACACATTTACATTTACAATTCTTCTTCTATCACCGTGTGGTAAATGTGTGTAAATATATTTGAATTACAGGGTTTTAAATGAGCCGCTCTAAGTGTTGCGTTTCCATCACCTGCAGCAGGTGTGCCGTCACTCGTTCAGTCCTCCACGCTGCGAGGACCCTTCAAACATCCTGACCTCTGACCTCCACGTTTCGGGAAGCTGAAAGCACACTTTTACTCTTTCACTCGTTGCTTCGTCTTTTTCCTCCTATTTAAAGAGGTTAAAACTTAAAATTAGACAAACGGGTTTTTATCGTGAAGCTTTTAAACGCTGATTAAAAATCTTATTTTTCATTAATTTGCCTTTTTAACTGTTTGAATTACAACTACAGCGTTGACTCTTCTGATTCTCTAAACTAGCTTCCCTTGAAGGAATGCATGTCGCCCGCCGCTTCACACCATAAAGTTTTAAACAAATAAAACTCCCTCAGTTACTGCTTGAGGATGACGCTCAGCTACTACCACACACCAAACTGTAGCTCAATATCTGTAAAACAGATGGTGTTGGCTAATGTCAGTTAGCTGTGGCAGCCATCTTGAGTTAAGTTGGCTCCAAAGGTTCATCAGTTGTAGCTGTTCATCCTGAAAATGTCGTTAAATTTTGTGCTTTGAGGGTTTTTGCTAATAGACACAGATTTGACTGGTTGATGGCAGAGTTTGGAACAAAAAATCAGTTTGACCTCAGTTTGTGTTTGGGATCACTCTCAGCTACTACCACACCAGATATTAGCTCAATATCTGTAAAGCTGACCAAGTTGTTGCCATTTTTTTAATATGGAGATGGTTTTGTTGGCCATCTTGAATGAGAGTTGACTCAGAAATCACTCTGGTTGATGAGGTATTTCGCTAACAGACTCCAGCAGAGTTGCTAATTCATGTGGATTAAATTTAGAGGCCTGGAGGTCCTGAAACACCAGAAAATGGACCTTTGATTTGAAAGTGGTTTGAGTGAACCTGATGGTAATAAGACGTTTTATTTATAACTGTCAGAAAGTCATTTTATAACTTTAGAAGCTAAACCTTTCCCTTCACAGAAGATGTCTTTATACCTGTTTCTTATTAGCTGCCGGTCGTTTCTTCTTCTTCTGTTTTTGAGGATGATGGTTTAAATCATTTGTCTCTAACGAGGCTGATGTTTCTCCAAATGTCTCGATCCTTTTTTCAAGGCCAACAGTTGAGTTTCTGGCTTTGCTGTGGAATCTGTGTGTGTGTTATCAGTTCAGTCAGTCTGTCCACCAAACCTGTCCTCATTGGCTGCTTTCTGACCAATGGCGTGGAAACAGGAAGTACAAGCCCCCGACAGCTGGTCCACCAAGAAAACAAGGGCGATTCAAAGACTGTTGCATGCAGGGAAATATTAATAAAGCTGTGAGGAAAGAAATGTCCTCTGTTATGTTAAAGGAATAAAAAGGGTTTAAAGTACGTCCACCACTGTTCAGTTCAATTATTCATCTAATTATTAGATATTAAATTTCAACTGTTTGTATTCTTATATCTGTTGAAGCAAAAACAGCCGAGGTTATCAGGTCAAACCTACACATAATTGCTTGTAATTCACTGAAATCAGAAATATTTCCTGTCCTGCCTTCATCGTCTCTGAGTCTTTGTGTGCGACGAGACGATCCCCTCGCAGCTGCTCTCCAGGTCCGAACGCACAAAAACAATCCAGCTGTTCGACGCTCTCAAGAGACTCTCAGCCGTCATTTAGTCTCATCTGCCGGCCGCACAGATCGACGCTTGGTTTGTGTTTTTCCTTTCAGGCACAAACGGGAAATTAAACGAGCTGCAGAGCTCTGAAACTTCGGCTGCGTCGGCTGACAGTTCGGCCACCCAGTGTTGGACTGATGTGAACTGAAGTTCGTCTTTAGTTCAAGAAGCTAATTTAAAGCAACAGTTCAGACCTTATAGGGTTCTGTGGAAGGTTATGAACAATTAATATCTTACCTGTTGTAGAAGGACCTCAGTTGACCACACAGATGAGCTAATGGCTAGTCTGAGCTAAGAATAAAGTCGATTACTGGCGTCTCAAGTTGCATCGGTCACCTTCATGTTGGGTCGTTTTTCTGGCAGAAATAGTTTGATATTCCTGCAGGAAGTCACCCAGGCTGCACAGGAAATGCTACTGCTAACAGCTGCTGTTCAAGCTTGTAAATAATCATAAAAATATACCAAAGTGAAACTGATGTCTCCTACATTCAGATTTATTTTGATTATTTTAGATATTTTTTTACTCATGTTTTACTTTTCTAAGTTTGTTTATTTCGTTTTTAATTAACAGCCTGTTTGTAAATATTTCAGCCCCTTCGTTACTTTTCCCTCCTTATTCTTCCTTTTAATTCACTTTTTGGATTTTTCAACAGGTTCCTTTCTGTCTGTAAACATAAACATGCAGCTCAGTGGGGATTCTGTCCTCTAACCTTTGGTAAAAATACAACGTTAACAAAATTTGCAAATAATTCCAAACAATTTCCCAGAAAGAGGCAGAAACCCTGTTTGGAGCTCAGACTCAGAGTTTAAACAGAAAGCTCGTTTTTACATGATTGGTTTTTGGGAGATTTTACTGATTTTTTTACTGTCACAAACTTTTTGAACAGTTTTTTTGCAAACATCCTTCTTGTCCTCGCAGTCTTTACACTTCTGCTCCAGTTCATCCATCTAAACATGGATAGTTTTGTCTTCTTTCAGCCGGCGTGTCTCTCTGCTGGAGGACGGATGGTTTTCTGATGGCAGACAGAGACACCCAAACTCCCATTGCCTTCCACTGAAGCTGAACTTCCATAAAATCCTGCAGAACCATAAACATTTAAATGTGAGACAACCGGACTTTTCTCTTGATCAGTTCAGGATCAGCAGCTGTTTGTTTGAGGCTCACTTTCTGCTCTGCGTTTCTGTCTGCCTTTAAGAGCGACGTCAGGGAGTGACAGACACAGGCGTGTGGTTACCACGGTGATCCTAATGAGCCACTGGCAGCAGCTTGGACATTTGACTTTGGTTCCTTTTACTCTTCTACAGTTTATTCAGCAAAACGTCGGCCATTTTGTCAACTTTTGTCAACAAAAAAACCTCCAAACTTGGAAAGAAAGTTAATAAATGTTGGAGCTTCTGGCTCCCCTGAATATTTATTTAATTATTTTCTAACTGTAACGGTGGTTAAGGGTTGGTCTTGAACTGGGTTGTTAGTCCTGTTGAGGATTTGTTGATCTGAAAGCAAACCGAGGCTGAAAGTGTCGATCCGTTTGTGGATAAAGGGTCAAACGATTTGATGATTCACGCAGGAGGCGGCTCTGTTTGTTAAAGAAGTTTTAGTTGGGCGACGCGGGGAGCTGCCGAGTGTTCGGCGGCGGCGGCGGCGGCGTTAACCCTCTCCTCTCTCTGATGTGTCGAACATCAAACGGGATGCTGTCACACTCTGAAGCTGCCGGCGAGCTCCAACAGCTGGGAACAGACACCGAACAGATCTGAGCTGTCACATCTACACTACAGAGCTGACACACACCGCCGCAAACACACAAAACTAATATTAATACAGGCGCGCACACACCGCCGACACACTCGTCCTCACACACACTCCATTCAGCAGAGGAGGGAAAACCAGCAGATAGTTTCCTTCATCGCTTCTCTTCCTTTCGTCTCTTATTTCTTAAGCAACGTCGTCCTGAATCCCTCCAATCTTCATCTTTAAATTAAAAAAAGTAAAGTTTGGCTCTATCTTTACAGCTCAAAGGTTAGCACAGACACGACTCAGTTATACCAAGTAAAACTATCTGTACTTACAGCTGTAAAGTTTTTATGGTGGACTTATAAAGGGTTAAAAATCGTCTCAGGAAGTGAAACTAAAGGAGGAAACGAGCTGAAATCATCAATCAGATCCGCTCAGTTCAGTTCTTTTTATAACACAATACATTTACATTAAATAATAAGTTGTCCTTCTGAGGAAGTGGTTCTCAAAGGTGGGGTCGTGACCCCAATGTGGATCACAAAACACCAACTGGGGTCCTTGGATCCTCTCCAGATATCAGCCTGTATTTGTTCCAAAGGATGGAAACAGTTGATCAAAATGTTGTGGATGTTTAGACTGTTTATGAGCGGAGCGGTGGTGCAGTGGTCGGAGCTGTCGCCTCACAGCGAGACACTCGCAGGTTCACCTGCCGACCTTTCTGGGTGGAGTTTACATGTTCTCCCTGTGAACGCCTGGGTTTCCTCCCATGCATGTTGGGTTCATTGGTGACGAAATCAGTGGTTCCCAAACTGATTGTGACAAAGGCTTGTGACCCATTATGTTGCTGGTTTAATTAAACAAAAATGGCTAAAAACCCAGTTAAACATGTCCATAATGACAACAATATCATTTTAATCTGCTCTTATACTTTTTAACAATATGGTGAAAATATGTCAAACAATCATTTTGAAAACTACAGTAAGTTGATTTTTCAGGTTATTTATGGACCACCACTTGATGTTTCGTGACCCACATTGGGGTCCCAACCCCAACTTTGGGAACCACTGCCCTACATTGTCCCTAGGTGTGAGTGAGAGCATTAATGGTTCTGTCTCCATTGTATCTGTGTCCCTGTGATGGACCGGAGACCTGTCCAGGTGTCTCACACAGTGACAGATGGACACCAGCTCCCTGTGACCCAGAAAGATGAAGCAGGTACAGAAAATGGACGGATGTTGTCATCATGCCCGTGTTTAATTAGATTATTAGTGGTTTTTGAATAATTAAACAAGCAATAGAAGGGGTCACTATTATTGGAGCTTAAAGGTTTTGGAACCTCTGATCTCAGGAAACCAGAGGATTAATCTTCAGTTTAAATCCTTCATCCTGAGCAGCACTTTGGTGACAATGGAAACAGTGATGAACCCCTTTTAACGGGAAGAAACCTCCACCAGGAACCAGGATCAGAACCAAGACCAGAATCAGGACATGCGGCCATCTGCCTCAACCGGCTGGTGTTGGACAGGACAGGACAGGAAAGGGACACAAACACAGAAAGACTGGTCCAGGTGGAGTTTCTATGGGGGGAAAATAAAACAAAGAAAAACACGTTAATGATATAAATAATTACAGTAGAGCGAGTAAAGACAGCAGCAGAGGGACGACATGTGGACAGTTTGTCCTCCAGCTGTCTCAGCCTATAGCAGCAGAACTAAGGGAGAGCTCAGGAAACCCAAACCAACCCTAACTATAGGAGTGATCAGAAAAGAAAGTCTTAAACCTGGTAGAGCTACAAGCCAACCCGAACCCTAATTCTGCTTGTTAGAAACACATCTGGAACATCTGGAACGTTTCTTTTTCCTGGATTTTACTCTCAGACTTCTTGGTTTAGGAAAAGAACTCCGTTGGTCATGAAATATTTGTTCCCATAGTTACAACCACCAACAAAAATGTTCATTTCTTGTCAGTTTTCTCCATTTCAGTTCCTTTGTTCTAATCTTAGTGGCACTGAAGCTCAAACCTGAACAGCTGAACTCTGACCCCGTGCTTTTATACTCGTCGCTCGTTGTACGGATCCTCGTGGATCAGATTCATGCTGCAAGAACTCGTTCTTCTGGGTCAAGATATCTGAATACCTCTGACTCTGCAGAGTGAAGGCAGCTGGGACTGAAGCATGATGGGAGTGATCGGTTCAGGATGTCATCTGTCTCGTCCTTTAATCATTTCTTCATCCTGCCATTTTGTCCTCCTTCCAAACGATGGGATGATGGATCTTATGACTTTAACTGAAGTTCTGGTTTTGCCTTTTTGTGTCTCAGCTTTAGTTTCATTCATTCCTCCTCTTTTTACTCTTTTCTTCTTTAAGTTTTCTCTCATCTTTCTTCCATCTCTTCCCCTGAATCCTTTTTCCTTTCAGTTTCTTTCCTCTCTCACCTTTTCACCTCCTGTCGTTTTATTTTTCCTCCTTACCTTTTTCTGCTGTTTCTGCCAAACTACTTTCCCTGCCCCCCCACCCCTCCATCTTTAATTCCCCCACCTCACGCTTTCCATCCTTTTAATTGTGTTTAAGAAGCTGCCAGATATTGTGAGGTGTAATGTGCTGTCTGATTCCTCTCTAAGTGTTCTTAAATGATCGCTATTTATTTGTCAAGCCAAGCGTTGAACGCTAATTAAGTAGAAATGCTTTGAACTTCCTGGTGTGTGTGTGTGTGTGTGTGTGTGTGTGTGATGGATGTTCGTTCCTGTGTGAAGATAGTGGGAGATGTCACTGGTGAGTGGATCTTTGGGTAAATCCCCTTTTATTTCATTTATTAGTGATTTTATGTTCCGTGATCTCTCCCCGAGGTTTCTGCTTTTTTTCTTTAACGTAATTAAATAAAAACACACACTTGACGTCTTTAACGCAGCGACATGTTTGTCGTTTTAACAGCGATGCTGCTTCAACTTTCATAAAACTGCTTCAGTTGTTGAGGAAAGAACTTCAAACCAGCTGATCAGAACCCTTCAGTGTTTCCTCCTCATCCTGATGATCAGTTCAACATAATTAACTGTTTCAACAGGAATCCCACTGTTTCTGTCCACATGTTACTACACTTCTGTTATTTAACGTCTGGAAAATCATCTGAAGACGACCGAAGTTGGTGCTTCATGACCCACAGTGGGACCCTGACCCCAGCTTTGAGAACCACTGTCACAAACTCTAACCAGGTCCGTTAAATTTAGAAATGGATGCATGAAACCAATCAAACGGGCTTTTAATTTGACTTCATGTTGAGTCCCATCAGGTCTTTATGTTGTGGTGTTTCGGTTGAGGGCCTCAATCCTGGTCCTGGAGGACCTCAGTCCTGGTCCTGGAGGACCACTGTCCTGCAGGTTTTAGATGTTTCTCTGCTTTGACTCACCTGATTTAAATGACTGAGAGATTAACAGGCTGCTGCACAACTTGAAGA
>JAOXNZ010000038.1:25072976-25083422 GCA_028566095.1 Kryptolebias brasiliensis
AGTTAGAGAGGACATGGAGGTAGTTGAAGTGAGGACAGAGGACACAGAAGACAGAGTTAGATGGAGGAGGATGACTCAGTGTGGTGACCCTTGAAGAGGAAACAGTCAAAACTGCCAAACAGCCTTTCTCCTAACAGAATCTTTCTCATTAGTAAGAACATAAGATCTGTCAGAGCACAGGTGATATTATGCATGTCATTATGCATTGAGAAGTGATTTGGTTTGGTCACAAATCAGTTAACAAGGAACAACGAGCAGGAGGGTAAATGTTTCTGTCTCTGCAGGAACCACAATGAAACAGACGTCTACAGTTCAAGGCTGGAGTCGGATGAGAGAAGAAGGGGCAGAGAGCGGGGCAGAGACAGACGAGAAAAATGTCGGGACACTGACAACGGGCGATCGTCTCATAGACACTCAACCGCATCTTTTCACGCACAGGTAAGATGCTAATAAATGCAGATTTCATGACAAACGTTGAATCAGGAAACAGAACTCCTGTTTGTTTGTTGTTCTTGTTTGTTCTATGAAGAGCTCTGATGAGCAAAGTGGAAAACACAAACCTTTAAAGGTGAAGGAGCGAGCTCACCCTGACCGCCCACACACACAGGTGAGCACAGACCGATCGCTCTCAGCGGCTGTAAAATCACAAGTGTTTTCCAGAAAATTTATCTTTTCATTTTGATGCAGCTTGTTGATATTTATTTCTCTTCTTTCACATGAGGCTGCTCTCTCACTGAAGTTCTAAAAAAAAGCCATGACTCAGCTTCTTTTTGTTTTAGGGCAGCACATGCTCATGATTTATCATCTTTATTAATAGATTCAAGGATACTTTGGCAAAACAAGTTATTTCTAAAGTTTTTTTTCCCTGGGGAGCGTGAAGTGAAAAAAAAAAGTTTTCTGCAGTTTTTATGTTGCTTTGTCATGTTCAAAACTGCGGAGTCAATGATAAAAATAGCCATTTCACTACACAGGACATTTTGGTCTTAAATGATAAGAGATATGTACCCTCAAACTTATATGACTTCCTCTGTCTGCTTCATGTCAGGCATTACTTCTCTCTTAATTACTGTTTTGTTTCTCTTTTGCCCCACGTCACTAATATCGGACACTAAATGATGCATGTGAGTATTTCATTTTGCACTAACAAGCTCTGATGCCTGCATGCTTTTAAAGGATTCTATTAAAACTTCACCAGTTCCTCTTTCTGCTCCTGTTCGCAGCAATTACACATCATCCTTTTACATCTTAATTCTGCAAGACGTTTCCCATTTTTAGGCCATCTATCTCACCTTCGTGCATGCTTCAGAATGATGTTGCCTAAAGGGCATGTTCATCAGCAAGACAGTTTCCTCTTTTAGTTTCACAATCAATTGTGAGTCACAAACCACAGCAGAGCACTTTCTAACCACTTGGCTTTAATGCTCAAACTGCAGATAATGTAACTCGAAGGGCTGGATGTCCAGACTGGACGAACAAGGCAAGGTAAATGTCTGATTTGGTCAAACTTTACTCTAAAATATTTAAAGAGAGGTTATAATCTGAGCTAGCTGCAGTTGTAGGTGCTGTTTTGGTGTCTGACAGACAGTCTAAACCCAAAGAACAAACATTGTTTTCTTACTTCTGATGCAATCGTAGGACGTCCTGAGCCTGCAGTCGGATCTTTAAAGCATCATCAAAGACTCTACAAGTGTCTTCATTAATAAAAGTGATCAGGAAGTAATTTTTAATGGTGTACTGTTTTGTTTCTACAGTGGAGGAAACACTGGTTTGTTCTTGGCGATTCTTCTCTGAGGTTCTACAGAGACTCAGAAGCTGAGGAGGTATAAATATAAGCCTTTTTTATTGGTTTCATGCAGTTTTTCCCCTATCACAAGAAATCACATGCATCCCTTTAAGTTAGATGCCAGCATTGGTTGTTTGACTGAATTGAAGCTCTGCTTGTCTCGCTGCAGTCAGATGATTTGGACGGAGAGATCGATTTGACATCCTGTCTGAACGTGTCAGACTGTGACATAGATAAAAACTATGGACTTCAGATCCAGGTTTGTATTTACAGCAGCTTTCTTCAGAACTCATGTTTTAAACCCCCATATATCAATTGGCAGTCAATGAGACATGCAGCTTCCTACTTAGTTCACAGATCGGCAGCTACATGGTGAAGCTGCTTCCTGTTTAATTCTCTGTGTGTGTGGGTGTGTGTGTGTGTGTGTGTGTGTGTGTGTGTGGGTTTAACCCCTCCAGACAAGAAGTGCAGTGTTCACTCTGTCTGCTATAACATCCAGAATTCGGAGGAACTGGGTGAAGTTACTGAAGCAGGCAATACAGACCAACAGGCAGTGAGTTTAATTCAGTTCAAGCTTTCTTACAGCACACCGAAGAAACACTCAGTTACAGTAACTGAATTAAAAAGGTTATTCAAAATCAAAAATGTATTCAAGCATTACTATTGATAAGTATCTTAAGCACTCATAAACATATATTTTTGTTGATACATGTGGTAAAATTACACTATTTTAGTTGGTTGCGCCAAACTTGTTTTAAGAACAGTTTTAATGTTTTTTAATTTAGATCAACTAGATATGATTTTATAAAAAATAACATTTTATTGTGATATAAAAAACTATTTTTAAAAAGTGTGACTTTTTTATTTCAATCAAATCTGACCTAATTCAAACTTTAAAGAAGAAAACATAAAAGTAAATAAAACAACAATTATTTTCTCAGTTCCTGTATTTAAAGCTGGGTCTAGCTGAGCCTGCTCTGGTTCTGGCCCGGTTCTGTTTACTTGATGTGTCCGGCTCCGGAGGAGGTCATCAGTTCCGGGTCGTAGGGGGAGAAGCTGACTCTGTAGACCTCCTGTGAGACGGCCTTACAGCTCAGGGTCACCTCCTCCTGGGTCCAGGTCCACAGGGTCAGCATGAAGTCGGGCTCCCCGGCGACGCTGGCCAACAGGCTCCCGCCCCGGTTAAAGTCCAGGAAGCTGAACTGGCGCTCCGCTCCTCCTGCAGACAGACGAACGGCGGCGTGAGAACCAGAACCAGAACCAGAACCGTGCTGAAAGAGCTCGGCGAAACGTTTACCTCTGAGGATCCGGTACGGCTTCAGTGAAGGATATTCATAAACGATGATGTGGGGTTTGTTTCCGTTTTCTGCCACAACAAAATAATCCCTGCTGGGATGAACCTTCAAACACAAAAACACAAGAAAATCATGTTTTAAACCTAAAAATAAAACATTTTGTCGTCTTGAATGTTTCAAACTGGAGTCTTTTTAATCGCCTTCAATGCTGAGTCAGCATTTATTCTTCTCCTGTTTCTATTTTTCTGTTTGTTTTGTTAGCGATCAGACTATTTTCAGCTATTTTAGCTGTTTATTCATCAAAACGTTCGGCTCATTGAGCAGATGGCTGCTGGGACTTTAGGTTTTCCTAAGTTTTAGATTTTTTTTAATATTCAGCTTTATTTACAAATATTTTCTCCATTGAAAACCATGAAGATCTTTTCAGTTCCTTCAGAAACTTTGTTCTGTTTGAGCTCAGCTTCAGCTGCTGCTTCTGATGCTACTTTAGCTTTTAGCTAGTCTTTTGCTACTTTTAGCTTTAACTGGCTTTTTGCTATTTTCAGGTAGCCTTTTGCTACTGTAGCTTTTAGCTAGTCTTTTGCTACATTTAGCTTTAACTAGCTTTTTGCTAATTTCAGGTAGCCTTTTGCTACCTTTAGCTTTTAAGCATCAAGCTAGCTTCTTAATACCTTTAGTTAGCCATTTGCTTTTTTCAGCTTTTCGTTAGCCTTTTGCTACTGTAGCTTTTAGCTAGCTTTTTGCTACCTTTAGCTTTAACTGGCTTTTTGCTCATGTCAGTTAGCCTTTTGAGGTCTTTCGCTTTTAGTATCAAGCTAGCTTCTTAATACCTTTAGCTAGCCTTTTGCTTTTTTCAGCTTTTAGTAAGCCTTTTGCCCGTTTAAGCTTTTAGCTAGTGTTCTGCTTCTTCTAGCTGTAACACCTCAGTTTCAGCTTCTTCAGCAGATTTCAGCTGTCATTCGGCTTTCGTTTGTTTAGTTCCTCTCAACACGAGGCAGTTTTCTTACTGCGACGGCTCCGATTCCTCCGCCGCTGCAGGAGCGCAGGTATCTCCGCTCCTCGGTGGAGACGTCCAAGAGGACGAGGAGGTTTCCTGCGATGAAGATGAGAGTCTGGTCGTCCAGCAGCTTCAGGTTCGCCCGCCGCCCACTGTCGTAACCAAACGAGTGACTGAACACATCGAACGGTTAAGGGTCAGAAACAGAACAGGTTATGAGCAAAAGCTCAAACAAAGAGAGGAAAATGTGTTTTATTTTGTCACAAACGCAGATGTTTGTCTTCGATAAAAAGGAGCTCGGTGTTTTTTATTCCCAGAAAAGGATGCGAGAGGCGCAGGAAGTCCTCTGGGATCCCAGACTCGGGGGTGATGAAGGGTCTGGAGTGAAGCTCCTCGTATTCGTAGAACATGTCTGCAGGGAGCTCCTTCTTCGGTTCTCCCTCAGACTCCTGCTGCATCGCTGAGGCGTCGCTGTTACTTCCTGTCAGAAGAAACAAAACATTTCAAATGCAAACAGTAATTCTTGAAGGAATGCATATCACCCGGTGCCCTGCATGCCGGAGTTTGAAACAAAGATCTCATATAATCTGTTCAGGGTATGTGTTGGGGATGACTCTCAGCTACTACCGCACCAAACTTTAGCTCAATATCTGTAAAACTTTCTGTTTGCTGCGGCAGCCATCTTAATCTTGACTCCACAAATAATTAGCTGTAGATGTCCATCCAGTAATTACTTTGAGAGTTTTGTTAAAATCCGTCCACCAGTTCGTTAGATATTTTCCTAACAGACACACACACACGCAGGCAGTTACACTATCACCCGCCGTTCATGGCAGCAGAAAATAATGAGGAAACAAAAGCTTGGATTGTTTCTAAAACATCTGTGATGAATAATTTAGTCATTAAAATAACTAATTTAACTACACACACAGAAAATAAATTGTTAATAGAAGAATGCAAGAAAAAAAAATCTATTTTAATGTTTTATGTAAAAATTAATGGGTAATAAGAAAACATTTTAATATTTTATTTTTTATATTATTTTCAGTTAGTTGGAAACCTCGTCCATAAACCTTTCTTTATTCTTTAATAGTTGGAAGTTTGTTTTATATCGTTAAATATAGCTGAAGGCTAGTTCCGCGTCAGCTAGCATGCGTTAGCATCAGCTAGCAATCAGCTAGCGCCAATTACTAGTTTTTAATTTAAATATTAGTTTTAAAGTAACATTTTCGATTAAAAAGTGAAAAAATAGACATTTGATTATGAGTTAAATAAAGTCTGTGTTACCTTCAGTGTTTTCCTCTAAAGCCGTTTGTTCTCCAACAGAACTACTTCCTGTGCCTTCATCCGCCATTTTCCCCAGCCTCTAATTTGACTTTTTTATGAAAAAAAAACTAATAATAAAGAAAAAAAATTAAAAAAGAAGTATTTTCAGTTGTGGCCAATTTTTGGTAAACTATGAAGTTTGATGAATGTGATCATATAAACACTTGTTTGAAATCAGTTTCGTAAATTTCAGTTTCTAAACAGTTACGGATTTTTCGCTATAAAACCGACATTTAACGTACATTTGGCTGAGTAGTTCTCCGGCTCTGTTAGCTTGTTGCTAGGCAACGAGGCAACACGACGTATTGCAAAGCATTCTGGGTATAGTAGTTCTTTGTTTAGATTAGGTTGTTTGTTTCCACTAGGGCTCAAAGTGGGTAATAAATGTAAAGAAAAAACGAATAAATAATAAATAGAGCACAATAAACTTGACTTGCCGTTTAAAAGGCAACTAAACGTTATTTTGATATAATCTTTAGTCTTCCTGTAACCATGGTAACGAAGTCAGTCTCTTTAAAAGTCAGCGGTAAACAAATATGGCTACTTTTTTGAGACCAACAGAAACAGCAGAGTAATTATTCGCCAAATGTAATATTTTCTTAACAATTAAAAATGTAAAGAACATGAAAGGGTGAAAATGAACTTTTTTCTTCTACTTCATCGTTATCGCCACAAAATAAGTTTTGCGACAACGAAGGTTGACTTACGGCTCTGTGCCGTAAAGCGTGCTGCAGGACGAAGGCGACTACACGTGTGGTTGTTCGGCTGAAATGTGAGTTTTTATTGTCAAAATGTTCCTTATTTCGTTATTTTACAGTGTAATAGGTACCAATATATTAAAAGTAATAGCGCTTGTTAGCGAAACGAGTAAAAAATAAACCGATTTATTTACAGAAAAGGTTTTACTCGAAGCGTTGATTTTCACGGAATAGATTTTTGTATTTTAAGGGTAAAATTTGACAAATTTTTGGGTTAATCACTAATTTTAGAACTTCGCTCTTCATGACTTTATAATGGAAGCAAGTTTGATGAAGTTGGGATGTTTTAGAAATGTAGAAAATACACTTTTATTCCTACATTTGTTTTGACTTTTACCTAATGCAGACAGAACCGTGTTTTCTTCTTGATTTTACTTTATGTACATCAAGTCCTGGAGTTTAGAAAGGAGTTGCAGGTTTAAAATGCAGGAATAACAGTCTGTTAAAAAAACATTGTTTGTAATATTGAATAATCGCTTCATTTTTGGCTTTTTTCATAATTTTGATATTTTTTTCTAGTTTAAAGTTGTAAATCCAACTCAAGTTTTTTATTAATGATGTGGGCAACATTTAAACTTTGTTCTTTAACAAACTCAGCGCTCATCCACACAAAGCAGACCTGTAAATATTTGATTTTTATCGTCTTTGTGCTGCTGTTTTCCTCCCAGCATCTCTGAATCCCACATCAGGATGGACGCCAAACCAAAGAAACCTTTCTCTCCTAAAGGTGGGAAAAAGCTGACCCAGAAAGGAAAAGGTAAGTCGACCGGCGTCACACTCAGAATCTAATTTAACCATTTAATAACTGGCGTGTCGCACTCCTTCCAGACTCCATCGGGACCAAACTTGGAGGAAAACCGGGCGGGAAAAAACCCTTCAAGCCGTACAAAAACACAGAGAAGAGGAGACCAGGAAAGGCTCGAGATGGAGGCGGGAAAGACCACAAATCAGGTTTTTCTAAAGGTGGAAAGAGGAAACTATCAGAAGAAGACGGAGGTGAGAAAACGTCTGCTTGTGATTCTCAAAAGTTTTTCTTTTTTCCGTCAGATGATGGCGTTTCAGCTGTTTCCTGTTTGTTTCTGTGATCAGGTCCGGAGGCGAAGAAGAAGAGGTTTAAAGCCGAGAAGAGACCGACTAAAGAGGAGCTGAAGAAGAACCGACAGCAGAAGAAGAAGGATCTGAAAAAGAGCCGACAGCAGGCGGAAAGGAAGGACATGTTTGACATCATCTGTCGCTCCAAACAAGTGTGGGGAGACCTGAGGAGGTAAGACACTCGTCTCCGATTCCCTCCGAGGACTAAACTAAAACCTAAAACTGAAACTAGTCTGAAACAGGAAGAAGCAGCCAATCTTTGGGTGGTTTTGATTGCAGGATTTCTTTAGCTTCGTGTTTAAAGTTTAGAGAAAGTTCTTGGACCCGTTTGTCCTCCTTTGTTCCAACAGGAAGAAATGTGACGAAGAGCTGAAGAAGAAACTGATGAAGGAGCTTCACGATCTGATCCGCGGGAAAATCCAACAGGTGGCTTTTTGTTTTATGGATTCCTTTAGAAACCAGCGCAGATCTGAATGAAAGTTTCCCCCGTGTTGACGGTTCGGCTCGGTTCTGTCTGTCTCTCATCTGCAGATGGCGTTCGCTCACGACTCGGTCCGGGTTCTGCAGTGTTTCATTCAGTTCGGCAGCCACCAGCAGAGACAGGAAGTGTTTGAGGAGCTCAAAGGTGGGCGCCGTGTTTTTAAAGCATTAAACTTCCTGTTTGAGTCGGCGGGATCGGTCACCTGTAGCGTTCGTTTCCCCCGCAGACGGCGTCCTCCTCCTGTGTAAGTCTCAGTACGGCCGGCACGTGGTGAAGAAGCTGCTCATGTACGGGTGAGTGGAACCCGACCCGTTTGGTTCTGGTGGGTGGAATGGCGCCCAAAGCTTCATGTTTGTGTGTTCCTCCCGGTCAGGAACAAGGAGCTGGCGGCGGCGGTCATCCAGTCGTTCAAAGGTCACGTCCGGCAGATGCTTCGCCACTCGGCCGCGTCGGCCATCATCGAGTTCGCCTACAACGACAAAGCCGTGCTGGCCCAGAGGCTGATGCTGACCGACGAGCTGTACGGGAACACATACTCCGTCTGCAGGGTGAGGACGCGCGGCGTTGTTTGGCTCTTTGAATCCCGGATGTGAACGTTTTTACCCACTTTAACCAAATCTGATCCCTTATTTTAATATTGCTCGTGTCTGTTAGCAAAATATCTCAAGAACCACTGGGGGAATTTTGATGAAACTTTCATAAAGTAATCATTAGATGTACATCTAAAGCTGATCAGCCTTTGCAGACACCCACATTCAAGATGGCCGCCACAGCCACAGACTTTAGAGCATAAAACTGCTTATATAGTCAGTTTTACAGATACGGCGCTCAGAATTGGTGTGGTAGTAGCTGAGACTCATCCAGAGCGCCAAGAGTTTAGTCTAAAATGTTAGCGAAATATCTCATGAACCACTGGACAGATTTTAATAAAACATTTCGGAAGTAATAATTGGATGGACATCTACAACTGGTTTAACTTCAAGAGCCAACCCAGTTCAAGATGGCTGCCACAGCCAACTGAGCTTTAACATGGTGTGGTAGTAGCTGTGAGTGATCCAACACATACTGAGCGTGACACCTTTATCTGATTTCACGTTTGACCAAAATGACTACAATCTTTTCTTCACATAAGATTATCTTGTGTTAAAACTCTGGCAGGCGGCGGGCGATATGCATTTCTTCAAGGAATGCAAGACCTTTAATTATAGCAGCAGCCATCAACGCGTAAAAACTTAAAGATCTGACGGACTTAAAAGCATCACCTGATGCTGCGTTCCAGTCGTCCCGCTCGGTGATAGTCATAAACAAGATGGCCGCCCGCAGCAAAGCCTTCATTTTTCTCAGTTTCTGAATATGAAATCTTACTGAACAGATGCGCGCTCGACTCACAGAACAGGTTTTAATGCTGGTTGTACGAGTGATTAAATGTGAAAAACAACTTAAAGAACGAATGTTGACAGTAACAGTTTACTTATTAAAGTTGCGAGTAGCAGCCATCTTGAAATCCTAACTGGGGGGAGTCTGGGATGTCCCGCTTGAGGAGGCATTCCGGCTGAAATTTACGACTAGGAACTTACCATGAAAGCATCGTGTTGCATTTAATGTTGACTCTAAACTCTGAAATCGTCATCATTTTTGTAAGTAAAGCCTTCGTGTTGCCTTCAGGTACACCTCGTGAGCTTACAAATATGTTCCTGCAAATTCAAAACAATTAAAAGACTCAACTTGAGTTGTTTCAACTTGAGATGTCTTGAAATAAACCTAAAGTTTTCTTTAAGACAGTAAAGTGTCCAGAATAAAAGCTGATAGTTGTGTTTTAAAAAGACATTTATTGGTCATTTTGAGAGAAACTCCACGAGCCAATTATCTGTTTTGCCTTCAGTCTTCGGAGCGAAACACCATCGAGAAGGTCGTGAAGACGAATCCGGACAAACTGGACAACATCGTGGACGAGATGAAGCAGATTCTCACTCCGATGGCCCAGAAGTGAGTTTGGTTGTTCAGAGTCTGCTGGAATGATTTCATTTGTTTATTTTGTTATTAAATTGATCTTCCTCCTGATGTCGTCCAACATGAATCTTTGTCCCCGTTGTGTCTCAGAGAGCAGGTGATCAAACATTCTCTGGTCCACAAAGTCTTCCTGGATTTCTTCTTGTTTTCTCCAAGCAAACCGAGATCCGTGAGTTTCAGTTGATTAAAACCTGCTGCGGTTTTTATCCGAGGTGCAGCTCGGCGCCGGACTTACTTTCCTGTCCGTCTTTGCAGGAGATGATCGAGTCCATCAGGGAGTCGGTCGTCTACATGGCTCACACGCACGACGGCGCTCGGGTGGCGATGAACTGTCTGTGGCACGGCACGGCAAAGGTTGTCCGACTATTCCCAACATTCTCATATCAGCAGCAAAAACATCCACAGCCAGGGTGTAGGACGTTTCTGTGACTTCCTACAAGCATCTTATCAACAACTTTGTTTATTTAGAAATGTTATTTTTTTAATAGAAGCTGCGTAACTCCTCCTTACAACATGAACTAGTTCCTCTTTATTGGTCAGATTTACAATATAAAGCCTTAAATATAAAAAAATAACAGATGACAGCAGCCGTTCAACCCGAAAAAAGAATGTAGTTCAGTGTCTCGATTACCAGTCGATCTACGTTCCTACCCTCATCTATGGTCATGAGCTTTGGGTCATGACTGAAAGAACGAGATCACGGA
>JAOXNZ010000038.1:25463775-25474589 GCA_028566095.1 Kryptolebias brasiliensis
GCTGCTGCCATCATTAATCACACCAGCACTCACTGCCAGCCTCTGTGTGTGTGTGTGTGTGTGTGTGTGTGTGTGTGGGTGTGTGTGTGTGAGAGAGAGAGAGATTTATTTTTGGGTATATCTCCAATAGATGAGAAACAACATGCTTGACACTGACATCATCTGTATCCTAAAATGTTGTTTTTTAGTTCAGATGTTATTATGTTTGCATGTAGAATGTGTGGGTGGGTGGGTGGATGGATGGATGGATGTTGCACCTCTTCTCCAGGATCTAGACTACTAAAGTAAATGCGTCTTGTGCAGCTTCTCGTTTATTCTAACATTTAATCTGTTCAGTTTTCCGCTTCTTTCTTTCATTCATTGTTATAAAAACTTGTAGTTAAACCCTGAAAACACCTCATTCTGCCCACAGAGACTCATTCAGGCTCAAACAAACACATAAACAAGACTAACAATGAGCGTCCAGCCTCATTGCTCACAAATCTGTTTTTTTTTTTAACCCAAACACTGGAGGGGATTGTGGGGGGGGCAGCGCTGCCTGGCTCTGAAGCACCATGTCGGGGTGAGGGGGTGGGGGTGGGGTGGGGGGTCTCTGGCAGTTGTCGCCTCAGGCTCGACATTTCTGAGTGAAAGGTTTCCAGGAGCTGAAAATCAATGTTAATCTGAGGCCACCTGGGCATGTAAACAGAGCCATAATGGAAAGGCATAGATCCACCTACACACACACACACACACACACACACACACACACACACAGAGGTGATACACACCTACAGGAAGCAGGAAAACACACTGAACGTAAACACACACACACACACAAAGTGTAGACAGCAAACAGGTGGTTTATTTTCTCTTTGAGGCTCAAACTGTGAGCTGCAGAAACAAAAACATCAAGAATCTAAAGAAAGCAAGAAATGAATATCTAAGAAAAATGAGTTCATTTTCTCGTGTCTCATTTATACAACCTGAAGGATTGAAGAGGATTCAGAGCTCATGTGTCAACTAAAAGGAATAGTTTGGTTGTTGTATAGAGCAGATCTGATCAGTCAACACCTCTAGAAAAGCAGAAGTTTTAGTGTGTTTACACAATGCCAAGGCGAAAAGACATCAGCAATGACCTTAGAAAACAGCTGCGGCTGAACATCAATCTGGGAAAATGGTAGCAAAACTCTGTGTAAAAGTAGTAAAAGGCTAGCTAAAAGCTAAAATTAGCAAAACATTAGCGAAAGCTAAAAGGAGAAGAAGACAAAACTACATGAAGTATGCTGAACAGTACATCGCTGATTTAGTTCTGGTCACTGGACATGAAGATCTGAGCAGCTAATGTCTCTTCACCATCTTCATCATCTTCAGTTAAGATCACTGCCAGATTACAACGGATGTTTGTCGAGATATTTCAGTCTAAAGTCACTCAGATCTGGGCTACAGACAACCGAGGAGTGTTTCGTCAGGTTTTAACGTCTCTCTGCAGCAGAGAAGGTGAAAGGAGACGGTTGGACATGAGCGGAGACAGACAGGTAACAATAAACCAGAGAGAGAACAGATGGAGGTCAGGACACATCAGATCCATCCCTCTGGCTAATGTCAAGGCCAGTTACAGTGTACCAGACACACACACACACACAGTTTGTTGCAGCCTGAGGCAAATGCATTTAGCTTCCTCAAGTAAAATATTAAACAACGAGCCGAGGCAGAGCGGAGAAAATCCAGCTGAAAACATCAGAGGAACGAGACAGAAAATCAGCTCGGGTTTCAGGAAGAGCTACAGAAAATGAAACGACACGAGGATTTAGTTTTTATCATCAAACAAGTCAAACTTTAAATATTTATCTTCCTGTAATGAAACTGAGCTCCTGAGAACAATTCAGTGAAATTAAAAATACTCAAATCTGAGCTAAGGACTCATGGTTGCCTTGATTAAAAACAGCAGAAATGTCAGGTTTGGATAAGGTTGGAGCCAGAATGGAGAGAAAAACTAAATAATTAAACAAAAAAAGACTGACGTGGCAGAAAATCTACAAGGAACTACTACAGAGAGACACAACGAGATAACCTGACTGCAGCAAGAGCTACGATGGGGAAGAACACAACATAAAGGCGAGAGTGGGCGGGGCATGCGAGAGTGGGCGGGGTAGGTGAGAGTGGGCGGGACAGGTGAGAGTGGGCCGTACAGGTGAGAGTGGGCGGGACATGTGAGAGTGGGCGGGGCAGGTGAGAACCGAATAACTCAAACACAAAGAAATACATGAACAAGAGGGTCCAGAAACAAAACCAAACAGGGAATGCCACAAAAAAGATCAAAAACTGCAAACATAAATACAGATCCTGACAAGAAATAAATTGAAAGGTTTTAGTTTTTTCCTCGTTTGAAAACTTTCAGAGGCTGAAGCTCTAAAATCTAAATGTTTTCCACACATTACTGACTGTAAAATCACACCGTATACTGACTTTGTACAGAGCCTTGGTGTTGTTCTACAAGCAGAAAGGGATTTTTTTGTTGTCTTGATTATAAACATCATGAAAGTTTTGATTCATTGTTAGGATGAAAACAACTAAATATGTTAAAATCACAGCCTGTCATGATTTCCCTCCAGTAAACTTTGTATTTGTTTAAAAACATTTGTTCACCATCTTTTTTTTATGACTATGTTAAAACATTGGAGAAAAGATCTGAAACATACATTATTTAAAAATATCCTCAATTCTAATGCAAAGTTTTTACAAATTAAAAGTTTGCATCTCTGCACAATCTATTATTACTCAGAATGAGTCTCAGCTACTACCACACCAAACCTTAGCTCAACACCTGTAAAACTGACACTTTTTGTGTTTATTAAGGTTGAATAACTGTGGCGGCCATCTTGAAACGGGTCGTAGACGCTCCTCCAAGGATTACTTTGAGTCTCATTAAACTTTGTCTTTTGCTCCATGAGGTACTTTGCAAAACACACACATAGGAACAAAACATTATCGCCCGCCTCTCAGCAGCGGGTAATAACTAAAGTTAACAGCCAGACTTGTTTGTAAAATATGATCCAACTCAGTTAAGACACAGTTTTTGACCTGAACAACGTGCCACAGTCAGTATTTCTTTTTGTTTTATTCCTTTGTTGTAAATCAGTATTTTACTTAAGAATTAAACAAAGGATTCAAAGATTGACAGCTGGGAGATTTATTTGGACACCCCTAATATGGTTTTACTAAATTCAAAATGAATTTCCCTCAGATTAGCACCTATAGTACTTATACTTCCATGAATGTGTCTCTATGGCAGAATCAAGACACATCAAACTCACAAATAAACATGTTTTCATAACACTGGTAGATGTTCTGACAACGCAAGGTCTCTATAACACTGTAGCATTAAACTAACCATAATATTGATTGTTGTTCAAACTAAATAACACTTTAGCTTCAGTTTCAATTTGCCACACCTCTACAACAAGGTCGACCAAGTGTGCACGCCTCCAACTGTTACCCTGAGTACGTTCATGTTGTTGAGTTTGTGTTGTAAATCAAGTTTTGTCCTTTAATGGTGTTTACTTGTATTCTGTTCAACAAAATGTGAGAATAGGGCAAAGATTTTCAGATAACTTGGCAAAGATGAACAATGAACTCATGGAAGAACCAAGGCAGACTGGAACGAACAGATTACATCATCAAAGATCTGCAGCAATAAAAACCTCATGGCTCGATCAATGTGTTCGGTTAAGAAGCTGATATGAAAGCCTCAGTGATATATCCAGCCTGAACCTGCAGACCTGCTGCTTCACCACCATGAGACAGACTTATGAGCACCAGGGTTAGGGTTAGGGTTAACCAGGGTTAGGGTTAGCATCCTTGCACTGTAGCACAGGCTGTAACATTGCCATCATTCCAAGCAAAACCAGAGGGAAGAAGGGAGAAAAATCCCAAATTCTGGAAACAATATAAACAGATTTGTACCGATTAAAGCTCTTAAGGTGATCGTTGGCCTTGTCTGGGTTAAACTCTGGCTCAAACAGGTAAGGCTGAACACGTCACAACTCAAACTCTTGCTCTGTCTGATCATCATATTCTTCACTTTAGTTGAGTTCCTCAAGAAAAAGTCCAACATAATATTCACTCCTACTGATGCCAACCGACCTCCGGGACCCTCGCTGTTTGTGTACTCGACCCAAATGCACATTATGCTCCATTAGCAGATTTAAAAACTTTATATTTTTTTGTTTAATCCTGCAGTGGAAAGCCATAATTTGCTACCCAGCTGTGTTTTTATTATTGTTGTGCAGTTGTCAATGAACAGAAATACAGTCAGTTACTTGAAATAAAGCTGTAACCAAGTCTAGTTTTTAAATATTGTCTTTTTATGTGAAGACCTGGTTTTCCACACAGCTGAGGAATAGGCTGAGAAGTTGGGGGAATGGATGACATTTCATTTCGTTGTGTGAAAAGGTGAGGCTTTCAGTAAGAAGCTGGACTCACTGGACTGTGGCATCATGGAGGTGTAAACCTTGGGGTCAATGGTTCCCATCGGTGGGGGCAGCAGCGGGTTGGTGAAGCTTCGGAGCGGGTGGGTAGGCCGTACGCAGGCCGTCGGGATGCTCCGACTGCTTCCTGCTTGGGCCTCCTCAGAGGTAGCTGGGGTGGCAGGGGCCCCCGGGACCGGGCCGACGGGGGGCACGAGCTCCCCGGTCGGGGCAGAGGAACCGGGCAGGAGAGGAGCAGTCTGCTGGGGAGGGGGCTGCTGCTGGAGGAGGGGATTGATGGAGGCGTCTGAGGACAGCGCTGAGGGGGAGGGAGGAAGACGTGAAGGGATGAAGAAAGTCGGGACAGAACAACAAACGTTAAGAAGAAGAAACAAGTTGAAGGGTGACAGAGAGGGAAGGACAACAAAACAAAACATCCAATTAGTCGGAATCACAGCGGCTTTTAACATTTGCCATGTTGAATATTTGTAGATGTACATCCAAGGATTATTTCTTGGTTTTATTAAACCCCATCCAGTGGTTCATGAGATATAAATACAGACACAGGCAACTGCATGATTGCCCGCCTGTCATGACAATAGGGGCTAGAATAAAAAGGCCATGTCTTCTTTCTAAGGAAAATGCTGCACTCAAAGAACAGATTCTCAGGGATTTATGCTCCAATATTCAGAAATCAACTGATCCCTGGAAAAATAAAATCTTCATATTTGAATTTATTGATCACTTTCAACTGAGGTACATTTATGAGAAATAAAAATGAAAGTGACTCTAAGGAGGCTAAAAGACGACAACATTTTGCAGAAAACCACCCTTAAAAATAAATATCTGAGCCACTAAGAGAATTACTATTGTTTGTTTTGTTGTTGTTTTTGTTTTATAAAAAAATATTTTTTCAGCCCACCTATCTGTTGAGACTCTTAGAGTGTTGTGTAAAAAATAGAAACAAAAAGCCATTAAAATATCTTTACGATTCAATATTTCTGTGCTTGGGGAGCACAGCAGATAGAAGAGAGCAGACATAATGAAAGTGCAATAAATATAGAAGAGATGAGTGCCCTGATTTCATCTGCATCCACTCCACCTTCCATTAGCACTTCCAACCCACCTCCTCCTCAACACCTCACATGCTGCATAACAACAAACCTCCATTAATGCAGCGATGGAGAGGGGAGGTCGCAAATTATCCAAAGGCAGCCTGTCCTTGTTGACCTGAGCGACTCCTGCACAATCATAGCAAGCAATGGGCTTTTTCTTGTTCAAGAATGCTGACAATTAATGTAAATTTACTTAAAATCTTTACAGACACCAGCGTCTGAGTTTAGCCCATTATTATTAGCACATTTTAAATTTTGTAATCAAAGCTGTCTGGGACAAACAGGCGACTCAATTGTGTAACTTTCTCGTTATAATCACAGAAGCTCATTGTTGTGTTTAATAACTTTAAAGCTTCCCTTGTTACCCGTTTTGTCTCCATTTCTTATTATATCTTCCTCACGCTGTCATCAGCTGTCCCACCCCCATTCGTTCATCTCAATCGTGTGTTTTGCCACCAGCAATCAGCCCTCGTGAGACGTCAGCTGATTCAATGACTGAAGCATCTCCTCCTCTCTCTGCTGTTGTTAAATAACTGACACGGGCCAACCAGGAATTAATCAATTACTGAATTACTGCTCCCCACCATGTCATTTAGTATTTAGCTCTGCAATAAATGGGGATTAAATACAAAAGCAGAGAGATGGAAAGGAAAAGGGGGAAGATGCACAGATTGCTGTGCTTTACTGAAGAGTTGAATATGTTACAGTTACAAACTGATTTGCTTGTCATTGAGTGAAGAAAGTATTTGATCTCCGAGTAAAACATGATTCAATCGTTGGTTACGATGTTTCTTGTAGTTGGTCTCAAGGTTTGAACATCTCAGGAGAAATTTGGGTCCCACTCCTCTTTACAGAAACTCTAAATCCTTTTGGTTTCTTGTCTGCTCCTTGGAAACTTAAATCTTCAGCTCCTTCCACAGATTTTGATTTTAGGACTGAAGTCTGGAGACCGGGTCGGCCACTCCTTTGTTGGCTTGGCGAGATGTTTTGGGTCACAGATATGCTGGGAGACTCATCCTTGACCAATCTTCGGTGTTCTGGCTGAGGAAAAAGTTCTCATTTAAGATTTTAATGGTACATGGCCCCTTCCATTAGCCCCTCAATGTGGTAAAGTTGTCCTGTACCCTTAGCAGAAAAACAGACACAAACTATAATGCTTTCCCTCCCGTGTTAGACAGTGATGGTGTTCTTCTGGTTATTCTCAGCAGTTCTCTTCCTCCAAACACAGTGGGTCGAGTTGATGCCAAAAAGCTGGATTTGGGTCTCATCTGTTGAAAGAACTTCCTCCCAAACCTTCTCTGAATCATTTAGATGTTTTCTGACACACTTCAGATGGAGCTGCACCTGAGTCTTTCTCAACACGAGGCCCTTCACTCCATTACAGCACGATGTGTTACCAATGGTGTTATTGGTCACTATGGTTCCAACTGTCTTCAGATCATTAACAAGCTCCTCCCATGTATCTATGGACTGATTACTCACCATTCTCATCATCATCCTCACCCCTTGAATGAAGCTCCAGATTGAGGGCGATTGTTTTTTTTTATTTCTTCCATTTCTGAATAATATCACCAACAGTTGTCATGTTTTTAACAAGCTTCTTGGTGAAGGTCTTGTAGTCCATCCCAGATTGTTCAGACCTACTATGTGGTCCTGGATATCTTTTGGCAACTCTTTGGTCTTGCAAATGGTGGTGAAGTGGTTGGAGTGGAAGAACCTGATTCTGTGGACAGGTGGGTTTTATACACATAATGAGCTGAGATCAGGAATGTCTGAGTTTGGCTGATTGGTTGGTCATCTGTGAGCAACAAAGGCCCAGAACCAATCTGTAGGAGCCAGGGTTCTGGCTGGGTTATAGGGGATCAAATAATCATTTTCCTCAATGATTTTCAAATCAATTTGTAACTTATATAATGCATTTATTTCTGATTTTTAAAATGAGAGATCGTCCATTTTTTTAGGTGGGAAAACTTACAAAAACAATTTAGGATTAAAACAGTTTAAATAAAGTCATTACCAGCTTGTGATTATTCATGAAGATAAATCATCCTCAAATTATTATTGGTGTGAAAAAACTTAGACTTTGGACTTGTTTAGAGTGCAGATATTAGCATTTTTGATTAGAGAAGGAGCCCCAGGTTTTCTTTTTGTCTGTTATGTATTTCTTTATTTGTAGTCGGTACCTCTTGAATTGGATCTCACAGTACCTGGTGTGTATCCTCTGTCCACAGTCAGACTCGGGAACGGCATCGGTCTCAGGCTGAACTTGTTGTGAGTGAAGCCACAGGAAGGTGAAGGCAGAATCCCAGGATACTGGGAAGAGTCCAGAGTAGGCACTGGGATGGCACTGACCACCGCTGAAAGAGACAAAACATTCAGTGAAACCAGGATGAATCAACTCCCATCATTCAGATAAATGAAAATCCATCAGTTATCTCTGCAGAAAACCAGGAAGGTTCCAGACAAAGGCAAAAGTAAGCAGCTTCTACATTAGCAACGCTAAAGCAGTTTTTATAGTTCAAGTGTTGGGAGAGAGAGTTACGTTTTTGGCCAATCAACGTACATTTATATACGGACCAATCAGATCCTCTTATAGTCACTCAAGAGTCCATGATCTAAAGCAAGAGCTAAGAAAAACCAATAAACATATCCCAAGTGGTTAAACAGAAGACATCTTGTGATTGTCACATCCTGGATGACTGAGAATCTATAGCACAGGTGTGACACTCTGTTCCTACAGGGCTACTCTCCTGCATGTTTTAGATGCATTTTTGCTTTAAAACACCTGATTTAAATGGATGACTTATGAACAGGCCTCTGGAGAACTTGTTGAATTGGTAAGAAGGTCATTAAACCATTTGAATCAGGTTTGTGTTGGAGCAGGAAAACTACTAAAACTTCCAGGACAGTGGCCCATGAGGCCTGGGGTTTGACACCCCTGATCTAAAGCAACTGATAAATGTAGTTATAAGGACTACAAACAGCCTAAGTACTATCACTATCACAAATGGTTATGAAGATTGAAGTGGTCCCCTGAAATCTAAAAGTGCCAAAAAATGCCAAATTCAGAAAAAAGTACTCGAACCTTAGGTCATTTCCACACCACAACAGAGGAGGAAATCTGGCTCATAAAGACTTTACCACACAAATTTAGCAAGAACACAAGTTCAACCGAATGGTGGTCTCTTGCTTCAGGCTCCTCAGTCCTGAAAACTACACAGAAGTCTCTTCATTGTGTTTCCTGTTTGAATCTTGTGGCTGATTTGACGTGTGCTGATTGGCTGGCTGATGATGGGTGTGACTGTGGTAACTTCTGGCGGTCTTTAGGCTGGAGAGTTGGTTGTTTCAGATTATCCTGAGCTATCCATTTAGTTACACTGCTATAGACTTAGACTCATGGCAAAGAATGATACATAGACTCTTCACCCTATCACGGTTCATTTATTTATCCATCCATCATCTTCTACTTATCCATGGTCAAGTTCCAGAGGTAACAAGTCTATAAGGGAAACCCAGACATCCCTCTCTTTCTCTGGCTCTCCTCCCAGTGAGACATGCCTGGAAAACCTCCAGAAGGAGGCATCCTAATCAGATGTCTGAACCACTTCAGCTGACTGAGGAGGAGCAGTGCCTCTACTCTGAACTCCCCCCAGATGATGGAGCTCCTCTGTAGGGCGGCTGAGTCCGGCCGCCCTACAGAGGAAGCTCATTTCCGCCACTTGGATCCAGGATCTGGTTCTTTCAGTAATGATCTAGTATATCTCATGGGTGAAGATTGAGACGTAGTTGGAACATTAAATCGAGACAGATGAATAGAGAGCATTCCACCGTTGCCTGGTTAAGAACTATGGCCTCAGACTTAGAGGAGCTGACTTATCTGAACCGCCCCAGTGCTCACTGAAGGTCATGGCTAGAAGGCACCAACAGAACCACATTCTCTCCAAAAAGCAGAGACGAGACCCTGAGGTTCCCAAACCAGACTCCCTCCTTTCCATGAACACAACGAACAGGATCAAAGACCAACCCAGATGGAGTCCAACCTGCAGCAGGACTGAGCTCATTCTTCCACCATGTTTCTGATTCTAACTTTGTGTTTATTTCTTTGATTTGCAGCAAATATTCTTGATTAACTTCCTTCTTAATATTTCATTGTGTCCATTTTGTTCCTCCATGGGGGATTTGAAGCTGTATAAATAAAGTGAATCTACCTAAAACAGGCAGAACGAACAAATAGAAAACCTGACAGACCAGCAGTCAGCAGAAAGAGGCGTCTGGTTTTGACAGTTTCAGTTCAGGCACTTCTTATTCATGAAGCACCATCAATAAATGGGAATTACAAAATGATAATGTTGTGTATCAGCCTACTGTTTGCTCTACGGGGAAATCTGCAGCCCAAGTGTTACAGTGAAGAGTGAATCCAGTCAGGAGAGCAGAGAGCAGCTGTAACCTGAGAGGAAAACAGTGGAGGAGGCGGTCAGAGCAGACAGAGTTCATGTTGTGACCTTGAGAGGAAGCTGCAGGGAGGCGAGCTCACTGAGACTGATTACACACTGCCTCAGGTCTGCAACACACACACACAAACACACACACAGAAAAATCACCCTGCGTTTCCTCAGGCCTGCTCGGAAGATAAGAGGCACCCCTTAGTTTCTGTTTCTGTTCATACAGAACAGTTTCCTTTTTGTCTTTTTCAGCACATTCGCTCTGACTGAGAGTTCTGCTGAGAGTAATGTTGGGTTTCCTGCAGGTTTGATTAAAAAATACAACATTTTAGTTCTGAGGGAAACATCTACATCCACCTGTGAAAGATTTACTAATGTTTATTACAACCTTTGTGCAAAATACACAAATAAACAAAGGAGAACACATGAATGAAAAGGTGTTGTATATTGTTTATATTTGTCTTTAGCCTTTGTTTTATTTGTATGATTTTTGTTTCTACAAACACTTTTATTCAAACTGTTTCAATATTTATGTACTTACACCAAAAACACCAAACACTACTATATTCGAGAAGCCTATGAATAAAAAAGAACATATCCAGGAAATAGTATTTAGGTCAGGTTTGAACAACTATAGTGACGATAAAATTAAGTACAGCCTATTTAAGTTTAACCTTTTATGGATCTGGAAACAATAAAAGGTTTTCAAATGACAAATACGAAAAAACAAGCTGGAGGAGCTGTTTGCTGCAGTGCATTCTGGGTAAACATCTGTCCTTTGGTCTGGTTCTGGTCCAGAAGTCTTGTGG
>JAOXNZ010000038.1:25569630-25579640 GCA_028566095.1 Kryptolebias brasiliensis
GATGTTTACCCAGAATGCACTGCAGCAAACAGCTCCTCCCAGCTGTCAGCACGGTGGTGGAGGGCTGATGGTTTGGGACTCAGTCATTCAGTCGACTCTTTGGACTGAAGGATTCTAGATCGTTGGTTTCCAAACATTTTAGCTTCTGTCCCACAAAATAACCGTAGCAGAGACTCACGACTCCGACTGTCACTTTAAACCTGCTGCTGTAGGAGGTTCTACGAGCTCTGGATCAGAAGCACGAAGCAGTTTTAAACCTTAGAATTTAGTGTCACTTTGTAAAAAATAACAGCTGTGATTTTTTTTTGGGCCACAGCAGAAAAAGTGACTTCCAGCTGGTTGTCACTAAAAGACCAACAGCGCTGGTCATTGTGACAGGATGACTCTGTAGATATTTTTAAAGTCTAATTATCTCAGCTTGGCCCTCGCTGTCCCGATGGATCAGCGTAGTCGTGGTCCGGCTGAGAGGTGGGGACAGGCAGAGACACCCGAGGCCAACGCCACCTGCTGCTCCCATCCGGTGAAACTGGTGTGACTGTAATCATGTTGGACAAACGCGCAGGAAAACAGTGCTGACGAACCGTGGCATCGTGGTGAAGATTAAACCAGCTCAGACTGGGAGAGAGCAGGGCAAGGTCAGAGGTCAAACAGGCTGCTGAGCGGAGAACAAACTGCAGCCGGAGGCAGAAACGGTACAGAAGTCATTTCAGGTTAAAATCAGCTTCTGGAAATTCTTAAAAATGAAGAATAAAGTTATTTTTTTGGACCTAAACTAACTAATGATCAGAAAGAACTGATCTGAAGTGATCAGCGGCACGGAAAGAGTCGACCAGATGGTAAAGATGAACAGATGTCTGTGATTGATCATCTCCAGTTTTATATTTTCAGGACAAGCTGAGGAAGATGTAGCACAGCTGGAGCAGGCTGTCAGCCAAAAGACAGTTTAAACACTGAACAGGTCAGTCCTCTCAGGCTGAAAGCTCCCTCCGTGACTCGGCTGAGTCACAATCCCGGATTACAAAGCCTAAAGACAAAGAAAAGCCCAGGTAGATTTGATTAATCAGCTTCTGCATTAAAAGAAAAACAGCGATGAAGCAAAAAGAAGCGAGCAGCTGTTGAGGCTGAGACAGATTAAACAGTTTCACCAAATACAAGCTTCAATCTGCAGCTGTGGACTGAAGGAATTAAGCTCTTTCACACATGAAGTGCAGTCCCAGAGTTTCCTGGATGTTTGCAGAGAGGTTGTGTGCTGGAACTGCAGCAGATGTATGTTTACGAAGCAAGTTACCGAGAACGAGGAATAGAACCTTCCAACAATGAATCTGTGGCTAAATTCAGAGGAAGAAGTAAGTAAAAAAACAAAATGTTGAAAGATGAGAAAATAATCAGATTTGTCTATTATAACATGTTTCACTAAATATGACATCTATACCAGGTCCTGCAGAGTTCCTGAGGGAGTCATGAATCAGTTCTTCAGTGTGTCTGAAGCAGGCTTAGATCCTGACAGTCTGTGGAGGGTTCTGAGGGGGTTCAGGGTCTCGGGGGTTTAATTTAAGGGCTATCCAGAACCAAAGTAAGAGCTGTGTCTGCAATTTTGGTACAAACCCAAGTTTGTTCCTGGTCCAGGTTGGACTCCACCAGGGCTGGCCCTTGTTTCTGTTTGTAGTCTTCATGGACAGGATCTCAGTTGTGGAGAAGAGGGGTGTCTGGTTTGGAAACTTCAGGGTCTTATCTGGTTTTATGTTGGTGTCTTTAAGTCATGACCTCCAGTGTGTACTGACAGGTTTCAGATACAGTAAGGGTGACGTGGATAAAATGGTGGAGGAAAGGTTGCTCGTCGTATGTGGTCTTTCATTAAGAGTTTTGCAACTGGACAAAGGTAGAGTTGTCCCTCAGGGTCAGGGTGAGTCTTCGCCTCAAACAGAGGAGTTCCAGCATCAGGAAGTGATGGTAAGATGGAGAAGAAGATGGACCGATGGATCAGGGCCCAGGCCCTGCAGAGACCCTCACCTACGGTCATAAAGTTTGGATCATGGCCTGAAAGAACAAGATCCAGGAGCCGAGAGGCTAAAATGAGCTTCCTCTGCAGGGTAACCAGGCTCAGCCTTAGAGAGAAGCTGAGGAGCTTCGTTTAGAGTTGCTCCTCATCGATAAAAGGAGTCAGCTGACGAGGTTCAAGCATCTGATTGGATGACTCTGAAGGTTTTCTGGGCATGTCCCACTGGGAGGAGACCCTGGAGCAGACCCAGAACTGTCTGGAGGGATTATGTACCCTCTGGTCTGAGAACACCGGGATCCTCAGAGGGAGCTGGAGAGTGTTCCTAAGAGGGAAGCCTGGCTTTCCCTCCTGGACCTGCTACCTCTGATCTGTCTATGGACAGGCAGAAAATAAATGGGTGGAAGTTTCCCTAAAAAATGACATCAGTACCCTTCTGCTTTATCTGATCATCAAGAACTCCAGACAGAACTTCAAGTAATGGGAGTTTCACCACATTAACTCTCAGTGCATCTATTTTAAATTGATCTAATCTAAATTATTTTCAGAACGAATAATTTTAGTCATTTACTTTCTTTAACAACCTAATCCTGGTAAATGTCATAAGGAAGCTTTGAAACCGATCATAGCAGCCAGTTAACAGGAAGTCCATGAGGTCTTAAGGTCAACAGTTTTAAAACCTCTTTCTGGGTTATAAGGACTGTTAGTCCCACCGTGGAGTGCTTAGAAAGACCTATGTGTTTGCTTTCGCACCACCAGGGGAACATCACTTTTGTATGCGACATTCACCACCAACCCACAGGACAACGGAGGACTTTGTAGCTCAGATCTGTGTGTTTTGGGTCTTTGGCTTTAATTTTTAAAGCACATTTTCACACAATTTCTTACAATTCTTTCATGTTGAAAGATCTAGTTAACATCAACTTATAGGCCTGTAGAGCCTACAACAAACAAAGACCGAACTTACATCACCTGAGAGTCCCTACAGAACATAGAACACAGAACACAGAACACGTAAGACCAAGAACCATGAACACCTAATTCACATTCTAACCCACATCATGGGAAAAACATGCAAACTCCACACAGAACGGCCTGAGCTGAGACTTGAACCTTCTTCCTGTGAGTCAACACTGGTAACCACCTGCGCCACCGAGCCGCCCACATCTCCAACCTCATATTTACTGCTGTCTTTATCATCAGCACTTCTCTCCAAGCATCCTTCACTCCTCTTTGCTCCCATCCCTCCTGATATTTGGTTTTAATTTAAGGATATTTGATATAAAAACAGTTTCCAGTTTGAAGCATCGGAGGAACATCTTCAGAACATCTCCGAGCGAGGACCAGATTATGCGTCCTGACAGACATCCTGGTTTCAGCTGTATTAGTGGACATTTTAACACACTTAAACCTTTGTATTAGTGAAGCCTTTCCGTCTCTGCGGGAGCTGGATGACCGCTCCCCCCTCCTTGTTTTTCCGTCGGTTCTTTGGCTTTTTTTGTTGTTTTTTTCAGGGGGACGGCAGCAGGACCAGCCGGCAGGCTCAGCGGGGGAGTTTGGCAGCTTGTTAAATGTTTTCTAAAACACCCTCAGTAATTCATCGAGCCTGTAATTAATCAGGGGAGGAACCCCGCCGGCCCAAACTGAAACCTGTGTGTGTGTGTGTGTATTAATGTGTGTGCTATCACACTTAGAGACTTAATGACTCTACAGCAACATGATCCGAGAGCCGCAGACTACAGAGACTAAACCAATCTCAGTTTTAAAGCTGTGAAATAAAGAGCAGGTTGGGTTATTTTGAGCCAATTCTTTTGTTACAGTGATGGAGGACGTCTCATCATACGACTATCTTTGTATGCATCATCACTGCTGACCTGTACCTACAGCTGCAGCTCAGTCAGTTTTACAGACACTGGGATAGGATTTGGTGTGAAAGTAGCTGAGAGTCATTCCCAACTCAGACTCTGAGAGCTAACTGGTGGAATTAACCCCGTCTGGTTGGAGGTTCCAGCTGAGCTTCCAGGACTGAAAGGATCTGCTGCTGACAAGTTCAGGAGACCTTCAGAGGTCCCCAGGAGTCCAGGAGAAGATGGGTCAGAGCTTCATCAGAATTAGGCAGACAGTGATAATATTTTAGCTGTTAGGTGTCTAACTTATTGCAGGTGGTTACCCATCATTTCTGCCCTCATAAATAGACGTTTGAAGCTCTGACGTCTGCTAAACTCTGCTGGTTTTTGATTCCTTGACAGTTTCTCGTCCAGCTTCCTTCATTCCATCCAGCAGACGGTGCTCCTGACGGACGGCAGCGACGCCGACTCAGTTTCTCTCAGCTTTCATTAAGCTGCTAACAGGAAACAGCTAATGAGCCAGGCAGCACTCATTATGACGGGAACCATCCCACACATTTGTTATCCTAATCATGTAATCATGGCCACTGCCCTGCAGAGTCAGAACACACATCTCCATACATCACCTCCCTGTGGACATCCATCAACATCCAAACATCTTCATCTGGAAATAAATAAAACATAATGAGGCATATTACCAGAGTCCAACTCACTTTACTGAAAATTACTTAAAAATGTCAACATATCCAACCAGACGCAGCCATTTTTAAACAGCGACACTAAAGAGGAAAATATAGGATTTTTTTCTACTAAAATGTAGAACAAATGAAGTCCTTAGCTGAACAGGAGTAAAACATGTTATCTCAGCACAATGGCTCATAAATATGCAGGGGAAGTGTGTAAATGGAGCATGTAAGTAAACTCTTCAGCTTATCACATATATTTGATTTGCAGATGAGGCAGACGGAGATAAAAGAGGTGGGGGGGGTGAAGACACAGCCAGGGTGGATCCACAGATCGCTGCAGGCTCATCGTGATAACACAAACCTCGCCTCTGATGGGTTTTATCACCAACTATTAAATGATGTTAAAACACAAAAAAAAAGGTCCGGAGAAATTTCATTAGTTTATCATTAATGACCAGTTAGCTTTACTACATCCCTTTACTGCTCCTCCGTTGACCTTTCTAACTTTATAACAAAGAAGGAAATATTAAAGCAGGAGAAGCTGCAGCACAGCGTCATGAGAATCTGAGAAAAATCCCCTACATGTTGATGTAAGAACTGTGGAAGACAAAAATAAAGCTGCTGGCTGTGGCTCAGTCCATTGTGAAGAAATGATGAGTTTCTGAGATTTGTAAAATCGTTGCATTCTGTTTTTATTTACATTTAACACAACATCCAACGTTTAGGAACCGGGGTTGTTTATCAGTCCTAAAAGAGGAGGAAAAATAGGGACAATTTAAGTCAAATGTCTCACTGTGTCCCCTAAAATCAGCTGCAAAGACAAAGAGGTTATATTATATGTTATATTCTTTACCAAACTGTCAGAATCTCACCTTTCTGAGAGCTGAATAAAATCTTATCCTTTGGGAAGTTCATTTTCTGCTTTTCAGATCAGAAATAACCTGAATTCTCAAACATCAAACCTAATATTTGGTAAATTCCTCAGATGCCAATCTGTTTTCATTCAGGTTCTCCACAAAGAGAAACATTGTCTGAAAACTCATCATTCAAAGACGGACCAAATCTTGTAGATCTCAACGTGTCGCAGCCAAAAACACTTCAATGTCCTTTATTCTGCATAAATATCAGATTTAGTTTTTCCACAAACTCAGTTTAACGCAGTTCCTCGGAGAGTTTTTGTTGTTTCGCTCTCATCAGTTCAGAAACGTTCGCAGCACTTTCTGATCCCAGATGTCGTCAGACTGAAAACAGACTCCTCCTGTTTGTTGCAAACATCAGGAGACGCTCGCAGGCCGATATGAGACAGGATATGAATGAGATATGAAAACACAAAGACTCTTATGGGACGGCGAGACAAAGACATGAAAGGACAGACGAGCAGCGAGGCCCAGCTGGAAGGAGATTGAGCACCTGAAGGTTAATTTGCAGATTTGCTCCTGAGAGTCGAACAAACAACAGCTGCTTCTGTTTGATTTCAACACTCCCTGCTCACAAAGAATAAATACCGCCTTCTGTTTCATTATCGGATTCAAAATGTAAAATCTGGTGACTGTCCCAGAATTCAGAGTCCTGCATATTGATTAAAGAAGGATGGAGAGATGTGCTTCACTCTCTGCATTTAAAGCCCGTCAGTGCAAAGATTCTGCTGCCATGTTAGAAAGAAATCAATTTATTGTTTTCATTCAACAAAAGCTGGACATTAAAACATTTGGACTGAGACACAATATGGACAAACAGATGTCTTATAAAAGGACAACCCTGTTAGATATGTCCTAAAGAGAAATAAAGGAAAACCAGTTGCTCAGCCGCTGAAACATAACTTAAATCAGTTAAAGCCGTTTCCGGCTGCACATAGAAAATTACTGGCAACACGTGAGGCAGAGCTCTGTCCTCTGAAATGGGCGGAGCCTAGGACCTATAATAGAGGACACTTCCTTTGTTCTGAGCTTCTCTGGCTTCATCTCTGAGATGTTGTCTACAGAAGTCTCAGCGCTGGCCTTGAACTAATTCCCCGCCTTGTTAGAATAAATAGTTAAACTTCATCCTTACAGGCTAAATTGTCTGAGTTGTCCCTCCCCCCGGGGTCAAAGGACCAGAAGTGAGCCGAGGACGGTCCGTCGGTGACAACCCTCAAAGTCCAGAACCTTTTAGATGTTCCTACATCCAACCTCATTAACAGAATTAACAGAGTGTAACTTCTGAACAAGTTCCTAATAGTTGTGACTTCCTGTCTTACAGTTTGTTTATTATCCTGAACTTCCTGGTTTCTAATTAAAGCCTCCCTGAGGTCGGGACCAACATGTCCAACCATGCTGTCCATGAGACAGCGTGCACAGACTGCAGGTCCTAATGCTCAATTCTGATTCTTAGCTGGGATCTGATTTATTTTGTGTGTGTGTGTGTGTGTGTGTGTAAAGTCGTTCATATGATGATTTAAATACGACCGTCAGACTGTAGTGTGATCAGTCTTTGGTCCTGAGATGTCCCACGTGCACAGAAGACGTGACGTCCCCCGCATCACTCTGTGGTTACAGAGCAAAGCAACTGGAGCTCCAAGCTTCAGGCTGCAGGACGTTGGTATCAATATTATCAATATTTGAATTGATCCACTTGTCAAACTGAAGTCGGCACAAATGAAAGAGATGTGGGTCAGATTTAAAATCCCAAACAAATTAAATAAATGGATCTGGGCCACTCTGGCCTGCAGCGTGAAGCTGATCTTTTCTTGTTCAGTAAAATGAAAATATTAATAATTTATTTGTAGTTTTTAAATCACATTTCTGTGAAACATTTATTTTAGCTGAACTCTTGCAAACAGTTTTCTGGTCATGTTTGACTCCAGGTATCATCACTGATGTCAACAACTGGCTTCTTTTCTTTCATGCGCAGAAAAAAGATATATTTTCAGGCCTCGAGGCATCATTTAAACATCGACCTAATTTCCACTTCAGAGACGAGTGAACAAACTGCAGTTTGTCTTCAGGTGAAGTAGAGCGCTCCGTGTTCTGCTGACGCTCTGCTGAGACGGAGCTTCCTGTCATCACGAGGAACGGCCACGGGTCCAAATTCAGAACCAGGAATGCTCATTTACTCGTAAACCTTCTGCAACACGTTTCCTTCTCTGCAGCAAGTGGAGCCATGTTTAAAAAGCGCGTCGACGGGGAACAGCTTCTTCTCAGGGTCAAGATCGGGAAATTCTAACTGTTGAACACTGATTGTATTTTGATCATTTGGCTTTTCATCTGTTCAAAATAATGAAGTCATTGGACATTATTTGATTAAATGTAATTCATTAAAGCTGTTAAAGGCTCCTACAGCAGCTTCTGTTCAGCTCTGCTGAGCTTCAGGCTTCAAGCCGTCAGTTTGTTTTTTTACGTCTGTGTTTCTGAGCAGCGTTCACAGCTGAGGAGCAGCCAGACAATAAATAAAAACATATTTTATTTATGTGAATCTCCTGAAGCAAAGCAACACCTTGGATTGTTCATTTTTCATGACTGCATTTGATCCTGATGCGACTCGGTGTCCCTGAGTCCGAAGGATTTCTGTCAGCGCCGAGACACACGCGCTTTTTATTACTTTTTATTTGTGGCATCAGGCTGTTAACGGGCTCCGGTCAGGTCTCTTAATGCCTGCAGGAGCTGCGAGGAGTGACACAGTTTCATTATTTCATTGTTTTTTCACGCAGCACCGAGCTCAGACTGTCGGCACTGATGTGAGTTTGGATCCGAGCGGTTCTGTCCCTCCAGTATTAACCTGGAAGTTAACCAAAGCTGGCCCTTTATTCACACATCTGTCAGCCTGAACAACACGTGCACGTTCTCACCGAGGACGCCGAGTTCTGCCTGCGCCGTGAGGTTCTGGTTCTTGTTGGTGGCGGTGCAGCTGTAGGAACCCGAGTCGTCGTCAGTGACGGTCCTGATGATCAGATTACTGCCTGCCAGCAGAGAGTACTTCTTGTTCCTGCAGAAAAACAAAGAAATACTTTTAATATCTTCACTTAAATCAGAAAAGATCAAACAGAATCAACCAGAACCCAAAATATGTATAAAAAAGTGATGTTTCATCAGTAACAGGAGGACCGACCAGCTCTGAATCACTTCGTCTCCTCTCCTCCACTGGATGCTCGGGGTCGGGTATCCCGAGGCGGAACATTCCAGCACGGCGTCCGTTCCCAGCAGGGCCGTTACTCTGGACGGACGCTGGAGGAACTGGAGGTTCCGGATCACGCCGGGTTCTGAAGTCAAAGACAGAAAGAGGGAGAAGAGGAACGGTGCATGAGCAGTGTTCAGCAGCACAGACTGGAGGTGGAATGCATATCGCCCGCCGCCTTGCACTCCAGAGTTTGTCACGTGATGTGTTGGAGCTCAGCGTCAGACTGAGTCGTATTTCTGAGCTGAACTCGTTTGGTGACCCTGGACTGAGTGGAGCTCAACATGAACAGACCTGAACTGCTTCATGGAGGAAACGTTGGGACATTTCAGGCTTCAGCTCATTGCTGTGAGGGTGAACTCTCAGCTGCTATCTCACCTCGTTTTAGCTCAGTACCGCCACTGACTGAACTGCAGCTATTTCTGCGTTTGCTAAGCTAAATTAGCTTTAGCAGGCAGCTCACAGAAAGGAGCAGAGCTTCATGCAGAGGCTGAAGACCACTGAGATACGTCCCATCTCACCACCTCCAGACCAGCAGGAACCCGTTTACACAAGCTGCCATGTTGTAGTTTTGGAAGTTTTTGGAGTCTGCACAGTAGAAATGTGGGAGGTTTAAGCCCCGCCTACTCCCCCGCACACATCACGACCTTTCAATGAAGCATGAACTAACTAATTACAGGTAAACCGGTTAGAAAAATGAATATTTGAACGTTCAGCAGCAAGGTAAGAACTACAGGAATCAACACCTGAAAAACAATATCTGAGGTGTTCAGTTTGTTCACGTGGAGGGGGCGGGGCTTAGAACTTGTCCTGGGACCATCCTGCAGTCCTGACTTCACCTGCCACCATCCTGTTAAATATCTACTAACCTAATGGTCCTCTAACGAGCAAAGATAACTGTGAGGTTTAGTTTGAGGCCATAGATGTGCTGGTTGAAGAGGAGCTCGTTTTAGTTTAATGATAAACTGCTGAACCTACAGGGGGAGGACCTCTGGAAACAATCAGGTCACATCATGTTGATTCTGTGAACGTTCAGAAGCAAAGATTCAGCTTTCATGAGAAGAATTCAAACCAGTTCTCATCTCATTGCTGGAAGTTGTTGAGCAGATCCAGATAGACGGATTATTCTTGTACGTTTCTGATGAGTAAATGTCATCCTGGTGTTTCATGTTTTCATGTTCAGGACGGAGACGGACGGCTTATCGCTGCATCGCTCTGCACATGAGGCCGAGGGAAACCTGGACTGGTTCTGCCCGATTCATTCAGTCATCTGAACAGGAGGCAGTTCTGGTTCTGCCTGATTCATTCAGTCATCTGAACAGGAGGCAGTTC
>JAOXNZ010000038.1:26043511-26061673 GCA_028566095.1 Kryptolebias brasiliensis
CGAACGCAGCCTCTATCATCAGTGAGCGCCGGATTATCCCGACTCCAGCGAACGCAGCCTCTATCATCAGTGAGCGCTGGATTATCCCGACTCCAGCGAACGCAGCCTCTATCATCAGTGAGCGCTGGATTATCCTGACTCCAGCGAACCCAGCATAATCTAAAATTCCTCTGGTTTCTTTAATAAACAACCTACTGACCGTTTCCTGTGAAATTCAGTCAATTTTGTAAAAAAATAAAAAATTTAAGTAAATAAATTAACAGATGTTTCAGAGTTTTTGATCCATTTTATTTTAAACGTATAGCGTTTTCGTTTTTGTTTTTCTCTATATTCTTTTTAAATCAATTTTGACAGAAAACTAGAAAAAACCCTGACACTTTCACCCTGAAATCTTCAAAACAAAAGTCATTCAGGAAGTTCAAAAATAAAGGTCAGCAGGAAATACAACTAGTTCTAAAACACTCCATCACAATAAAAGTCTCACACATGACATGAAGAACTTCCTCCAAAACTTCAAAATAAATCACATCTGTTTACACCCTTCGAAATAAATTTAGCAGGAAAAAGAAAAGCTGATTCCTATTTTAAAAAAGTCTATTTTACAGATCAAGACTTTCAAAATAAAATGACTAAACTTCACAGTTTATAAATTTTACTTTATAATAAACATCTATAAATATCTTCTGTTCTGATAGAAAATCAATAATTATCTGATGTCACAGCAGAAATGTGCCTCTGATCACTGATTGGCTGCGACAGGCTGCTGAGGCTGTGATTGGTCGACAGGAAGTTTCCCATGAAGCTTGGTACCTGCAGCCCCGTTGTCACGACGACGCCACCACACCACACCTGCAACACAGTTTCACTGCAGTCAGTATCACAAAGTACTGTAGAATCTTAGTACTGTTGTAGTATTTCTTAATTATTGTAGTAGTGTTGTTGTAGTACTGTTGTAGTATTTCTTAATTATTGTAGTAGTGTTGTTGCAGTACTGTTGTAGTATTTCTTAGTTAGTGTTGTAGTATTTCTTAGTTATTGTAGTAGAGTTGTTGTAGTACTGTTGTAGTATTTCTTAGTTACTGTAGTAGTATTTCTTAGTTACTGTAGTAGAGTTGTTGTAGTATTTCTTACAGTGAAGGCGGGGATGAGCGGCTGGCTGAACTTTGTTTTGAAACCATGAAGAAGACGAAGTTGATCGACGTCAACAAACAACAAATCTCCTGAAACGCAAAAACACAAATCAGCTGAGGAAGAGTAGGAGGAATAGGATAAGGAGGACAGGAACCTTCGTCGTAGTCGCAGTAGATTCCGATTTGCTGCGGCAGCGGCCAATCCAGCGCCTTCGCTCGGTTGTTGTGTTTGACAGACAGTGAGCTCTGCAGCCATTGGCTGGCATGGAGACACCATGAACTGGGACTCTTGCCTAATTGGTCAAATCGACCCAGGCTGCCTCTATAGGCCACGCCCACAGTAAAAGATTTCCAGTCAGCAAGGGGGCGGAGCTCCCAGTAATAACGACCGCCACTCATCTCTTGGTCACCTAGGAAACAAAAAATGTTTTAAACATCAGAGCAAAGAGAAAGACTTTTTTGCTGTAACCTCCAAAATAAAAGTGTGTCATTCAAATTAAAATCAGTGCTGCTTCAAAACAAAGCCCTGAAACAGACACAGTTACTCCTGGACTTTCAAAATAAGAACCAATTGGTGAGAAGTTACCCAACACCGTGTACGACTCTCCAGCGAATCGGTCGCGTCCCGCTCGACTTCCTGCCGTCTTACTGGGTGATGGAGTCGCGCTTCTGTTAAACAAAAACAAAAACAAACATTTGCCAACAGTTTGCTGATGTTTGTTGTTTCACAAACACGGTGAAACGGCCAATGAGGTTGAGCCAAAGCAATGATGCAGCAGAAAGACGCAAAAAAAAACACTGAAGTTCCTCGATTCAAAGGACAACAAAAAAGGTTTTTAAATAAACAAAAACAGATTTATTTTGTTTCACATCTCTGCAAGGTTTAAGAAAACTCCAAAAGACTTTATTTTAAAAAGTTAGCTGTGCTGTCAGCGGTGATATTATTGGCTGCATGAAGTGAGATGATGGATGACTGACAGGTGCTACAGTACCGGTTTCTACCTGAAGGGATCGAAGAGGAGGCGGTATGGAGACTGAAGAGGGACAAAAAGGTCAGAGGTCACAAAGCTGGAGTTATTGCAGTCTGAACATTAAAACCAGCGACAGGTGATGTCATCACACCTGGTCTACGGTCTCAGGTAAACGCACCTGTCCTGTCCTGAGAGACACACCTGTCCTGTCCTGAGACACACCTGTCCTGTCCTGAGACACACCTGTCCTGTCCTGAGACACACCTGTCCTGTTCTGAGACACACCTGTCCTGTCCTGAGACACACCTGTCCTGTCCTGAGACACATCTGTCCTGTCCTGAGAGACACACCTGTCCTGTCCTCAGAGACCCACCCGTCCTGTCCTGAGAGACACACCTGTCCAGTCCTGAGACACATCTGTCCATTCCTCAGAGACATACCCGTCCTGTCCTCGGAGACACACCTGTCCTGTCCTGTCCTGTCCTGAGACACACCTGTCCTATCCTCAGAGATACACCTATCCTGTCCTGAGAGACACACCTGTCCTGTCCTGAGACACACCTGTCCTGTCCTCAGAGACACACCTGTCCTGTCCTCAGAGACACACCTGTCCTGTCCTCAGAGACACACCTGTCTTGATGTTTGAAGTTTGGACCTTTATGTAAAAATGTCAGTTTGTTTTTTGTGTGCAGAACATGTTCTGGTTCGGACTCACTAACCTCACCTGTCTCAGGTTTTGACTCACCTGTGTAACATCGACAGTGACTCTTGTCCTCACCTGCTTTTACTCTCTTTGCCTCTGAGCCGTGCGTCGTGACCTTTGACCCCCTGCGGCTCCCAGGTGACTGTGTCACCCTGAACCTTCAGCTCAGGGTGAGCCGTCGACGCATCAAAACCAAAATTAAAAGCTGCACAGAAATGAAGGAGGACAGAGTGAGACCTCCCGGCTATTCACCCATCTTTGTACACCTGTTCTTTCATTCATGTGTTCACCTCTGGTTTCCAGGGCGATGGGCTCAGAGAACTCTCCAGCAGCTGCTTTGTTTTTTGCTCGAACTCGAATGATAACAAACAGCGAATCAAACTTCAGACCTGAAACAGGGAAACACGTCTGTGTTGCTAGGCAACAGAGCTGAGATATCACGTGTATGACGTCACGCGTTTGCCGTCACGTATGACACAGGTGAAGGTGGCTTCTCGCTGGGCTCAGCATTAATGAGGTCGCCTCAGTTTTCAGGTCAGACATTTTGTCTGCAGAGCTGTAGGTCCAACAGAAAACCTCTGAGGCTACAGCCTCAAACACTCCAAACCACACTGATGATTCATTAGAATCATTAAACATTGGTCCAAATCTTTATTTCTAAATGTTTTAGTATCACCTGTCAGTGAGATTCCACCTTCATGCTGCAGGTAACATCTTTACCATCTTGTCTCACCTGAGAAGGTGACCTGCGTCTCTCTGATGTCACAGATTTTTTCCCAGCATGCCTCTCCTGCAGCCCTCAGCGAGCTGTTGCGGTTTGTTTTCCGGTATTCAAGTTCGTAGCGTTCGATTGGTCCACTGCCGGTGTCTCCGTCACCATCAGCCTCACTGACTGGTTGCCAGGCAACAGTGATGGCGTTGTCACGAACGACGCAGCGGGAGACATCGATCTCTGGAGCTTTGGGAACTAAAAACATGCCATTCGTCAAGGAACGCCCACATTGTTTAAAAGTTAAAATGTCTCGTTTCTATAACAGCTAGACAAAAATAAACTTTATCCGAACAGCATGAAACAAACTAACAAACTAAACAAACTTGGAGAGGCTAACTGTTAGCAACTGTTGACACAGGTGAAGCAACTGGCAGAAGAACTAGAAGCAGAAAAACCACTAAGACCCATCATCATCATGTGATGTCATAATGAGACTGGTGACATCATCATCATGTGATGTCATAATGAGACTGGTGACATCATCATCATGTGATGTCATAATGAGACTGATGACATCATCATCATGTGGTCATAATGAGACTGATGACATCATCATCATGTAGTCATAATGAAACTGATGACATCATCATCATGTGGTCATAATGAGACTGATGACATCATCATCATGTAGTCACAATCATGTGACGTCATCATTGATGTCGTCACTGAACTTAGAGCTCAAACCTCCTCCTCGGCCACAGGGTCATTAATCGTGATCCTGATCAGAACCAGAATTTCATCATTTGCTTTTTTTGAGAAAACCTCAACATGTCCTGAAAATATCAAAATCTGCACAGATAAACAAACAAACAAACGGTACTGAAAGCATGGCCTCCTTGGCGGAGGTCAATATTGGAAGGAAGGGGGCGTGGCCTCTGACCTGGCAGGAAGTGAAGGCGCTGAAGTCCCGCCCTCTCAGTGCTGAAGTCCACGGTAAACTGCGACATGTTTTCTGAGACCATCGGACGAGTGGTCAGCCGGAACGCTGGAGCCATTGTTACCCTGACAACAGCATGGAGCGGTTCCCAATGGGTGGGCGGGGCCATGTGTTAGTGATGGGGCCGGGGTTACCATGTTAAAGGGGCGGGGTTTGATTGCAAATACAGAGATTGGACTAAAAAACCTAACTGTTATTGGTTAGTTTGAGTTAATGTTTCAGCAAAGATCAATAAGATTGAATTAAAGAATGAATGAAAATAAACAACAACAAAGAAAAACAGCTGAAGAACAAATGTAACAAACATTAAATCTGATGGCGTGTCGCAGGCAGCGTACCGTTCTTTGATTTGTTTTGCAGCCTGAAAAACAAACAAATACCTGTTGTTTTGTTTACAGAATAATTTCACAGAAGAATGAAAAATACAGACATCATACCATGAGAAAGTCTTCTTCGTTGGTGATCGACAGAGTTTGATTTGCAAACTCAAGCAGCTCTTCACAGGACAGAAGAGCAAATTTTCCGTCTGAAATCTGTCGCTGGAAATTAAATAGGGAAACTTAACAAGTGACTTAAATAGTAAACAACAAGAAAAGAAAAACCATATAAAATCTCCACCTGAAGCTCCGCCTCCTTCCTCTGGTTCTCTTCTCTGATGATGTCACGCAGCTGAGCTCCTCTTTCCTCTAGGGTGGAGCTAAGCTGCTCAAGCTCCGCCTCAAGCTCTGACATCACGTTACATGTCTCCTCCTGATTGGACAGTGCATTAGTAGTATTAATTAGAAAGTCCATTGAAGCACCTCCCACTGAATCCCCTCAGCCAATAAGATGCTGACCTGCAGGCCTTTCAGAGTCTTGTTGACAGATTCCAGGAAGTGTTGGAGCTCTTCATTCTTATTGGCTAATGTGCTGATGATGCGGCTCAGAGCTTCCTGTTGATAAAAAAACATATAAACAAGTTGAAGAAATGGTGTTATATTTATTTTAATATTTTGGTTATGTGCTGGTTATTGGGTAAATAACTACCCATCAACATACTCAGAGTTAACTAACTTTGAGTATTTTCCATAACCTGGTTTGTTGTATAGGTGTGTGAAGATAACCAGCAGCTAACCCAATATGTTCAGCAACCTAGAAACTAGAACAACAATAAATCTTTCTGTTGTGGGCGTGGCTACGGTGGCGTCACCCTTCAGTGTTCAAAGACCATAAAAAAAAAAGATACAACCAAAGTGGCTCTGACTCCTCCTATTGTTAAAAACTGAAGCCATAATATTTGATTGATGGGAACGGCCACGTTGTATTTTTGGGGCGAGAGTCTGCAGGTTGTGGGGCTGTAAGCCCCACCCACTCAAATACAATCATTCCAGGTAAACTATCAGAAAAAGAAAGTTTTACCATACAGCAGCAAAGTAAGAACTGCACGAATCAACACCTGGAGACACATGTGAGGTGTTTTTGTTCTTTAAACTGACTCTGCAGTCAGCCTACAGGGGGCGCTAACCTGTTCAGTAACAGATACCCATGGGATTACCTGAAAACACCAACCACTACCTCACCTCACCTCGACACACGTTCTTTAATATACAGAATCGTTCTGGATTTGACATTTGATTGTTTTAAATCAATATGGGACAAAGTTTGTCCTACATTTCTGATTTGTCTTGAACGCATCGTTATTCTGATATTCCCAAAACTAAGCAGGAAGTTCAGACATGAGGATTTAAATGAGTTGAGTTAAAGCTAACCGTAAAGTCTGTCAGTGAAGGTGTTCTGTGGAGGACGGGGGTCTGGGATACCGAGACACCAGGACACCAGGACACCAGGACACCGGGACACGTGTTGCAGCAGCTTCAAATGAACTAAATCCCGGTTCTGTCAGAATATCCTGAGCCTGATAAGCTTTTGATTCTCTGATTTTATGATTAATTAGAATTCTTATGTGGTTCCCTGTTTAGATATAAGTACTTGAAACTGAATGACATCCCATAATTTAAAACTAGGGACTGATTTTCTCTCTAAATAAGCCTCAGTATCATCAGACTATGATGTTATTTGTTTACTGGATACAGGTTCATTTCTTTATTGCATAAATCCCTATGGGAAGGGCATTTATGTATAAATACATAGTCCTCATATAAAGAAAATATTTTGATGCCTAATTAAAAAATCTGTTGTTTTTTTTCTTGAGAATGAATACTATATCTATCTACTGAAGGCAATAACATGAAACTGTATGAACAAATAACTTTTCATTATTGTGGTATTGGTAATACAAATATACAGTATTACAATGTCTTTGTAATACTGTATATTACAAATACATTTTACATGTATAACCATTCCAAGCAATAACAAACATTTTAGCCAAAAGTGATGTTTACAGCTTATTTTACATTTAATTTTGTTTGCATAATTTACAGCAGTTACTACGGGTAACTGTTGATGTGTTGGTTTTAATACAAGTTATAGTTTATAATCATGTTAACACTTATTTCATTACCAGATTTTTTCTTTCAGTTTATTAAGTAACCCTAGACTCACCTGTCACTCAATGTGGCCCCGCCCACAATGTAAACCTTTGATTTCCACCCATTGTTGTTTGTTTTTTATCAGATAAACAGAAACAAACATGACAGCTGAAACTGAGTAACACTAATTTATCAACGTCAAGCGTCTCGTACTGATTAACCTCTGACCTCTTTGAGGACACCAGGACACCAGGACATATCGGGACAGATCGCTACTAGAGATCCTTCCTGCCCACTGCCATCAGCATCTATAACAACTCTTTAACCAAACCAGGATTATGAGCTACAAAAACATTTAAATTCCCTTTGGGATTAATTAAGTATTTTTGAATTGAATTGAATGCGAATCAGCCAGGTGGCACAGTGGTGTAGTGGTTAGAACTGTCGCCTCCCAGCAAGAAGGTTGCATGTTCTGCCCACGACCCGTAATGGAGAAGCGGTTAAAGAAAATGGATGGATGGATGGGTGAATCAGCTGTGGACGATGGGCAGCTGACGGCAGCTTGTTTGCAGGCACCATGGTAACATGCTTAGATCAGAAATCAGTCAGGTGATTGGTACCACTCCGAGCAGGAAGTCCAGCTTCACCCCCCTGAAATCAGGTGATTGATGATTGAGGCTTTGATCCAGGTGTAGACCAGCCTCCGGGGCACCTGGGACTCACCGAGTCCAGGTGACTATATATACACACACACACACATTTCTACCAACTAAAGATTTTTTAGAAGATTAAACCTATATTTGTGTTGTACATTAGCAACCAATTTAAACATTGTATAATTTTAAGAAATATGACAGTAAACTATTATAATTTTCTATTATCTGTCTTTTGAAACTTTTGCTCAACAGAGATGCTGAAGCCTCGAGAAATGAACCCTAACAGCTGGCTGGAAAGCTTCACTGCTTCACAAAGCTTCATGTGATTATCACCACTGATTGGTCGGTTAGACCAGAGAGAGAAAGGCTAACAGCTAACAGAGAGGCTACAAGCTAACAGCTAGCTGCTAACAGAGTACAGAACAGTTGCTAACAGTTAGCCTCTCTCTCTCTCTCCTTCTGCTAACGTCTTGTGAATGCCTCTTGCCCCCCTCCGTGCACAAACTTCCGGTTGTATTGATCACTGATCGATCATAATCTCACCTTCTGAGTGTCCATCACCTGACAGTGAATAGTTCCAACCGGAACTGACGTCAAAGAATTGCGTGGCCTCACTTCCTGTGTGAAGTTTCAGAATAAAACAAGGTTTTCGTCTAATTTTCTGAAACCAATAACTAATCAGCTGACAGTTGAATTAACTTTAGTTTAAACCTTTAACTTTGTTTGTTTACCTGAAAATCATCCGGAATGTGATCAATTTGATAAAATTAATAATTCATACAAACAAACTTTGAACCAAATATGTAAAAGAATAAAAATTCTGATTATAAACTTTAGATATTTTTTCCTTTTAGCTTTTCTTGGTAAAATGTTTTGACTATCCAACTTGTGATCAAACAGAATCTTGTTGTCATGGAAACAGGATGAACTAATAATGATGATCAATATGTACCAGACTGATGTTCTGAAGCTGAGTGCATCAGGGCAACAAACCCCCTCAGGCCACGCCCCCAGCGATTCTGAGCACCAAACAACCGCTGAGGCGACGCCCCCATCATGTCAGATGAAATCAGCTGCTGCTGATGTTGTGAATCTTTGCTGTTTGAATTTCAAACATTGTTCTGTGATGAAGTGTCCCTTCTTGGCCACCGTACAGCTGACACAAAAAGAAACACAGGAAGTAGTTCAAGTGCTGAACTTTATTAAACACCTTCAGTTCAAAGTTTTTATCTTTGAGTCTTTTTCTCTTAAATTAAAATGTCTGCAGGATCACAACAATAACTTACAGTTTACAGTGTTTGTTTCCATGGCAACAAAGCAGGAAGTATCAGACACAGGCTCTAAACAAAACCAGGAAAGAATTTGAGGGATCGGATTCTTATCTGAAGTCTGGATCTGTTCTGAGATCTGTCCGAGGAGTCAAGAGTCTAAACTGAGGGGTCAGAATCTGGTTTTGTTCAGAGCCAAACTTTATTAATAAAAACTAAACTTTTCCATAAGCTACAGCTATTTTCATCATCATTATTATTATTGTTATAAAGGGGGCAGGGCCATGCAGGGAGTGGAGCTAAGCTCTACAGACAATTTAGTTGTATAAAATCATATAAAGTTTGTGTTTATTGTTTGCTCTGGAACCGGTGAAAGGAGCTAATCAGACAGCAGAGCAAGTGAAGGGCGGGGCTCGTACTTCCTGCACAGCTTTGTTAAATTTCCTGTTGTTGTTGTTGTTGTATGTCTCATATGCTGTCTTACACAGATGTGACAATATAGGAGCCACGCTCGCCACTGCTGCCACCATCATCTCCTCCCTTTGGCTCTCGCTTCTTAGTGACGGGGGTAGGGATGAGTGAAGGTCGCGTGGGAGTGGTGGACGTGCTGCTGGTGGGCGGAGTGGGGACAGAGCTGATGTCAGCGTTACTCTTTCTTGGGCTTGGCGTGTAGTTAAAGGGGCTGACGCGGGCCGCCACAGCGCCACTGCGCTGTTGAACTCTCTGCTGCTGGCGATCAGGTGGCGGCTTATCATCCAGGCTCTCACAGCTCCGCCGCAGGTTGAGATTGGAGGATGAAGAAGAAGAGGAGGAAGGGATCTTCGAGGGGGCGGGGCTGTCAATGATGGGAGGGGCATTGGTGGTGGTAGGCGAACAAGCTGAGCAGGATGATGGCGAACGTGGGTTGTTGACAGGACAGTCTTCCAGACGAACCCACACATCTTCTGATTTAGTGGTTGTGGAGTCTGCACTGCTCTTCGCCTTCCGCCACGTGCCCTTGGACCTGGCAGTGCTCTCCTCCTCGCTCCGCCCCTTCTCGCTGGACTCGGATGATGCTGACAGTACCGATGATGAGCTTCCTGTTCTCTTCCATGTGCCAACACGGGGCAAAGATGTTGAGTGTTTCCCACCGCTCCCTCCTATGGCACCACTGCCATTCTCCCGTTTCCAGGTACCGGTGCGGCTCAGGCGAGATGAGGTCACATCCTGTGAGCGGGACGGGCTTTCAGAGTGGGAACGGTTGACATCCTGTCTCCTGTTTGTGGGAGGCAGTGAAGTTTCAGGGCTGGATGGTGACTCTGGAGCCGCTGTTGAGGAAGACTCCTCCAGCTTTCTCTTCAGTGTTGGACTTGGAGTCTCTTTGATGAAAGTTGACTGGCGAACAAGTGCTGGCTTCTCAGGCTCTGCCTTCTGCTTCTTAGAGGAAGCGGAGCTGCTGAGCTTTGAAGCCGACTCACTCCTTGGAATCCCGCTGGTGCCTTTTGAAGTGCTGCTGTGTGCAGCAAGTCTTGAGGAAGACGATGATGCACATCCTGGAGATGCTGTACGTGGGAGCTGGGACAGCCTCCCTCCTTTCTGATTGGCTGGGGCGGAGGAGCGAGAGGGTGTAGAGTCTCGAGAAGACCCGCCTCCTTTGTCAACACCATCGCTGCTTCCTGGAGCTTTGGCCACAGCTGCAGCTCTGGGTTTGCTCCGGCCCCTGGCTGCTGTCTCTGCTCGGGGCTTACCTGTAATTAGACTTCTGTACACCTTTTTTCCACCCCTAAGAGCCTTCTTTGCGGCCGCCACCTCCTCCTCCTCTTCCTCCTCCTCATTCTTCTTTTTATCCTCCAGCGTGCTGCGCTCACCGGGCTTCAGGATCCTGGCTCCGCACTTCATTTGTGGTCCATCCTCCTCCTCCTCTGCATTCTTATTAGCTCTCGGCAGGTGGAAGGGTGAGCCGACAGATTTTAGGGACAGGACTGAGTCGGAGTCTGATGAAGGCTGGCGAGACAATGATGAAGCAGCGGCGGCGGCAGCGTTCAGGCTGCTGACGATTGAATTGGCACCTTCTTGAATAGCTTTCCAATCAAATGACTCCGAGTCAGGGGAAGCAGGGCTTCTTGGTGCCTCTGAAGGCTCTTCCTCAGCCAGAATGCCTTCATCAGTTTTGGAGACAGGAAGTGGAATAGTAATAGAGGCAGGGACTGGCAGCGTGGCAGCTTTCTTCTTCTTCTTGGGCATAGCAGAGCTAATGCATTCCTGTAGGAGGTCGTCCTCAGAGTCAATGCTGAGTGAACTGAGCGAGGAGTTTCTTGAGAAGCAGACAGGCGTGTCCTCCACATGAAATGCTTTAGGGGTATAGCCACAGGCAGCAGAAGGGCGGGGCTTTAACTCCACCTGTGGAGGACAGATATAGTGTGTGATAGCTGGTCTGGCATCAAACCTTGAAACTGTAACCTTGACAGAACTTAAAAAAAAAAAAAAACACTCTGTAAACACTGCCTGTAACATTTATCCATCCATCCATTTTACGCTTCCCATCCAAGACTGGATTAAGGAGATAACAGGTCCAGAATGGCACTGCAGACCTCCTCTCCAGTGACCCTCTTCAGATCCTCCTGGAGGATTCCAATGTGTTCCCAGACTAGAAACAATAAAAAACCTTGCAGTAACTCCACTGGCTGCTATTTTGGTTTTTCAGGGAGTGGATAGCCCTTAAAAGTGACAGTGGTACCCCATTCTTCTGCAGTGGTACCCCATTCTTCTGCAGTGCCCTCCACAGAATGCCTCAGGGAACACAGTTCTAAGTCTTCTCCAGAGCCACAAATTAATGTAGACAAGAGAGTCGAACTCCACTGACTCCATCTACAACTCTTCAATGGTGAAGATCTGGTTCACTGTTCCACAACTTGGACTTAAGCTACACTGCTACTTCTGAAGCTAAGGTTCGACAATCAGCTAAAGCCTCCCTTCCAACACCCTGGAGTAAACTTTCCTGGGAAGGCCGAGAAGTGTGATCCCTTGATGACTGGAACACACTGCCACTGGGGGAGATTGATGATAATCTTGCTGACCTCTGACAAGGTAATAGACTCCAAGCAGGCCCTGTCCCAAGCTGTGCTTGTCCTAAGCTGAGTCAGTTTTTTAGCTTCTGGTCCTGGAAGCTGCATCTGCAATAGAGGCCCTAAGACATGTGAAAAACTGTCCCAGAGGTGTAAGTTGAAGATCTCATGGACAATGGGTCTTGCCAGACTTTCTCAGTTCACCCTCACTTTTTGCTTGGGTTTACCAGGTCTGTCCGACAGCTTCCCTCACCACTGGATCAAATTGACCACCTGGAAGTGATCACATGACAACTCTGCCCCTCTCGTCACTTGACTGTTCACGACATAGGGTTGCAGGTCTGATTATATGATAACAAAACTCAATCATCAAACTTTGATCCAGGGTGGCCTGGTACCAATTCCACTTATGGACCACACTATGTTCAAACATGGTATTTGTTACAGACAGCCCATGCCTAGCACAGAAGTCCAATAACACACAACACCACTCAGGTTCAGATAAGGGAGGCTGTTCCTCCCAATCACTCCCGTCAAGCGGTGACTCCATCATTGTACACTGGGGGGATTGAAGTCACCCAGGAAAACTATGGAATCCCCAGATAGCACCTTTTTCAGGACACCATCCACAGACTCCAAGAAGACCACGTAATCTGAACTGCTGGTCGGTGCATAAGCTCCAACAGTAGTCAAAACCTTCCCTCTTGCAGTTCAAAGCCAAAGAGAGATGACTCTCCTGTTTACCGAAGAGAACTACAACATTGAGGTGCTCAGCTTGGGCTTGCGAGTATCCCTAAAACCACCTGTTGCCTCTTCCTCTGTGTAACTCTGGAGTGCGAAAGAGTACAGCTCCTCTCCAGAAGTTGGGTTTCAGAGCCCATGGAGGTGAGCCCAACTATGTTCAGTTGGTATCACTCAACCTTACACACAAGCTCCTGCTCCTTATCTGCAAGTGAGGTGACGTTCTACACACCAAAAGGCAGTTTATGATGGCAGGGATCAGCACGCCTAGGGACCCACCCTCACTTGAAACACAACTCACATTGCACTCAACCCTGACTTCTCTCCCCAAAGGTGGTGGGCCCACATACTTGTAGCTGTCTTTGTACGTCAGCACTGTGACTCACCTCAACAGGAGGGGGAGGAGACTTTGTTGCTGCTTTGCCTTCATCCTGCTGCTCCTCCTCCTCCTCCTCCTCCTCCTCCTCCTCCTCCTCCTCCTCCGGTGGTGGTGCAAACTCCTTGTTGTTGTTCTCTTGGTCGATGTCACTCAGTGAGCTCAGTGAAGGGTTTCTGGAGAAGCACACAGGCGTGTCTTCAATGGCAAACTTTTGCTTCTCATCTGAGGCAATCTGATTGGCTGTAGTTTTGGTTCGAGGAAAGACGGCGGCAGTCTGCTGTGTCCTCTTTCTGCCTTCTTCTTCTTTAGTCTTCCTGTCCTCTTCTTCCTTCTCTCCACATTCGTCTTCGTCAAAGTCAAGAGAGCTTAGCGAGTCATTACGTGAGAAACAACATGGTGTTCCCTCAATGGGCGTGTAATGACGTGGTGAGTCGAAGGCAAATCCTGGTTTTGGTTTAGCGGCTGTTATCATGGCAACACTGTATGGTGCCCGCTGAGGCATTGGCTTCACAGGAGACGTTGGCTTCTTCTTCTGTAGCTGCTGGCAGAGAGAAGGCGGGGTAGGGGGAGAAATGGCAGGCGGAGGTGGTGGAGCCTGCAGGTGCTCGTTGTTTGATGCTGCTGCTCTGATTGGCTTCCTGGGTTTGGCTTTAGGCATGGCGGCATTAATGCACTCAGCCAAGATGTCATCACCATTCTCACCCTCAGGAAATCCTGCCCTCTTCCTTGGGGCAGAGGTAGGTGGAGCCACAGGAGCAGGGGTCAAAGGAGCCTCCTCATTGGGTGGGGAGTCGATGGTGAGGTCACTTAAGGAGGTGGCCGTAGAGAAGTTGAGAGGTGTCCCTTCCACACAATAGACTCTGGGCACCTCCTCAGGCGGCGGTGGTGGGATGTCCTTCTGCTGCGGCTGGGCTCTGCTTTGTGGTGGGAGGAGTTTGTAAACAGGAAGCTGGCTGGATTTGCGTGGCACTGGCTGCTGTTGTTTCTTTGGTTTCTGGGACGGCTTGGGCATAGCCATGGTTATGCACGCCACCAGAATCTCGTTGTCATCATCGTCTGACTCATCCAGTACAGGTTTGGGGGTCTCTTTCTTAGTCTCCTTGCTCCCACCCTTCTCCTCCTCCTTTGTCTTCATCTTCATCTCAGCTGTGATGTACGGCTCATCCAGACTGAGCGCACTCAGACTAGAGGCACAGGAGTAGCCATGCGGTGTGCTTTCTGTAGCAAAGTGCAGCAGGACATCAGTGGTGCTCTCCTCCTCCTTGGTCTTTTGCTCTTTCTTGGTTGTTTGGACAGTTGGGGGCGTCTTGGCTCTGCTTGGAGGCATTGTCTGACCAGGGCTGTCAGGGAGGTCGCTGGGGCTCACCACGCCACTTGGCACGCCACTGCAGGGCTCACTTGAGTGAACGGAGCTGGCAATGGAGGAGGTGGAGAAGCTGTCGAGCGAGCTAACTGACGTGCAGCGGCTGAACATTAATGGCGTTTCTTGGGCGTAAGGCTGCTCTGGTGGGCTCTTAGGAGTCCTGGTGCCCGATGACGATGTTGGATGTTGGTGGTGATGATGGTGGTGTGAGTGGCTGTGGTGGTGGTGATGACCCCGCCGTCCTCGGGTAGAGGGAGCAGCAGCTGTTTGACTCTCTGCCTCTTTCAGCTGGCGCTGCTGTTGCTGATGAGAGTCTTTCTCACTGACAGGAAGTGTCGGGTAGTTGTTGCCATCGCCGCTGTTGCCACCTTTCCTCTTCCTCCCAATGACTTCCTCCTCCTCCTCTGATGACAGCGAGGACAGTGAGCTGCCTCTGGAGAAGCAGATAGGTGTGTCCTCCACGCAGTATGTCTGCGTCGACTCTTGGTTGCTTTTTGTTATTGTGCGTGAGGGAGCCAAGGGGTGGAGCTTAGAAGAGGAAGGGGGAGGAGTGAGCGAGGGTGCAGCTGTCTCTTCTTGCTTGAACAATGGTTTGCGGGTGGTTTCAGTGCTGTACTTCAAACTGTAGTCAATGGGCTGCTCGGGGGTGGGGTTGGTACTGTAGCTTGAAGGTGCAGTGATGACAACATAGTGTGGAGGTGGCACTGATGCCATATGGCTACCGCTCGGTCCTGACTCGCTGCCGTTGTTTGTCCGCAGCCTGACATCCTGGCCATCGTCGCTGTCAATGTCATCACGGTGACTTGGACTCTGTCTTCCAGAGTTCAGCTGTTCGTCCGAATACTTCAGGCTGTAGTTGATGGGCGTGTCCAGCTCTGCGCCATCATCGTCTGCCATGTGATTGGCACTGCGGATCTTATGAGCCAGGTCTGCAGGGTACTTCCTGTAAACGCAGCACTTACTGACGCCACTCTCGTCTGAGGAGTAGAATGTGTCAGATGATGGCTTGGTCTTGCCGCGGTTGCCGTATCCGTCGGTGCTTGTCACGCTGTTGAGGCTGTCGCTGGAGGCACGCACGCTGGGCGAGAACACAGACCGAGCATATGCCCCTTCCTCACTCATCCTCTTTGATCCATCTCCACTCTTTGGGCTTGATAGCACTGGTGTGTTGGTATAGGAACGTGTTGCACTTCCTCCCCCTGCACCGGAGCCATTACAGCCTCGCCCTTTCCTGTGTGCCGCCTTAGGGCTGAGGTTGTCAATGTTATCATAGGTCTCTGACAGCTGCTGAGCGTCCAGCTCCTCAAATAATGCTTTCTGTTTGCGGGCGTGCAGAGATGGGGCACCGGCACCTGGTGACACTACACTGGTGTCCTTGTAGCGAGCCGGCCTGTTAGCCATCAGGTTACGCAGAGCAGCAGCACTGCCCATGGCGATCATCTTGTGTCGTGAGTGGATGAGATTCCGCAGCATGCCTACAGCACCCAGCTCCCACAGTGTCTCCTGGTCTTTAGCATCCCGGGCTGACAGGTTCCAGAGTGTCCCACAGGCATTGGACACAATGGTCAAACTGTGAGACTTGAGGTGCTGCAGCAGTGTCGGCAGGCAGCCATGCTCACGCAGAATCTGCCTGCAAGACAAGATGCAAGGGAAATAGTGACATATCTGTGGAATTCTTTCGGGTGCAGATTGTTTGTTTACAATGTTTACCTATGTGCCTCATTGGTAGCAATAAGGCTGGAAACATTTCGGAGAATTCCTCCACCACTCTCAATGATAGCAAGAGTGTTGGTGTGGCTGCGATGTGTTAGTGTTCCAACCAGAAAAGCCAAAGCTCCCTCCACGGCACAGATATCTGCTTTGTTCTCTGTACAATGAGCTGACAGGTTCCAAAGAGCACTCAGTACAGACTTCAGAGTAGACTCCTAAAACAGAAAGAGTGAGAGATGTCAGACTGAGCATGCTCAGAACTCATCTGACATAATGTATTCTTTTGTTTACCTTCTGAACTTCGAGAGCACAGCTCATCAGCGCACGTACACTACCGACCTCCCGAAGTGTCTTCTTACTGTTGACGTCAGCACGCCATGACAGGTTCCTCAAGACACTGGCTATTACCTGGAAACATAGGAGACACTGACTATCACCTGAACAGGCCTGTCCTCTCTCAGCCTGTTGTTATGGTAACAGCTGAACATACCTGCTGCAAGTCTTCACTTTCTGATTTGAGCTGAGCAACCATTGCTCTCATGCAGCCCTTCATTGAGCACAGTGTGGCCTGATGGGAAAAGAACACAAAGATGGTGGGATCTGATTGATTCTTGAGATGAAAAGGTGTAAAACAACTCCTCTTACCTTATTCGCTACATCTCCAAAAGTCAGGTTAGTGAGGGCCATGCCGGCATATCGCCGCAGAGTGACGCTGTAATGATCACTGCTTAGCCCAAACATCTCACAGTCAACCTGAAGCAGCTCTGCAACTGCCTGCAGACCTCCTGCGAGGGCAAAAAACCCAGGAATCAGTCAGAACCCAGCCAGAAAACCTGGTTAGAACCCAGACCAGTAGACTCACCCAGCTCGTTCATAGCATGGCGATGCTCTTCATCAAAGGACAGTTTCATGAGGACACAGACGGCTGGACAGATCTGATGCTCCACAGGTGATGGCACTGCAACACACCATGACACACGTGTTAACACACACACAGTAGCAATGCAACACTCTGCAGTCATATGACTGATGACTCACTGGGGTTGTCCTCCTGGTCAATACCCCTCTCATGATTTTCCTGCCAGCTCCAGCACGCCTCGCAGTAATGGCGGACCTGCTCCAGCAGGTGGAGCACTCTGATCTCTCGCCGCCCTCTTTTGTCGTCTGGCTGACTGTGCACAATGTTGTGCAGCGCCGCTGCTGCTCTCGCTCGAGCCTCCTTACTGCCACGAGAGTTACCTGGAGAACAACATAGGTGTCAACACAAATGTGCAAGCAGTATCTGCAGCAAGTTAAAAGGAAGCTGGGAGTTACCTAGCAACAGGGAATCCTTGTCATTGCCATGCAGCAGCTGAATGAGCAGCGGCAGACACCCCGACTGACGCATGGCGATGCACGAATCCTGCGAGCTGGACATGGCAAGCAGTGTGCGTGACATGTCATCTTTATCGTGAGTTCCCAGCATGGACAGCAGGCTGTACACCATCTCCACCTGCAAAAGGTGACACAGACCAGGAGTGATAACCAGGACCTCCTCCACCAGCCCAAGACGGTGAGAATGGGGGCTCAGAATGGGGGTGAGCACCCAATTATGAGTTACCTTTGTACCCAGGTGGCTGGTGATACGTCGAGGCATAGAGTAGCTTGTCTCATTGACTGGGTCGTGGTCCAATTGGCTGACAGAACTCTGGGGGGGGGGGGAAACAGAACCTAAACGTAAGTGACAAGAACAAAGCAAACAGGTAACTATATAGAACAAAAATCAGCACACTCACTTGAGAACCAGCCAATCCACTGCCCTCACCTGCATTCTGAGTACCATCCACCTGCAGAGACATACAAGCTTTTATGGTAAGAGTTAAGACAGGTGTTACTGTCCTGACGGGTGAGTGAGTTACACAGGTGTTACTGTCCTGACAGGTGAGTGAGTTACACAGGTCTTACTGTCCTGACAGGTGAGTGAGTTACACAGGTCTTACTGTCCTGACAGGTGAGTGAGTTACACAGGTCTTACTGT
>JAOXNZ010000038.1:26061773-26074137 GCA_028566095.1 Kryptolebias brasiliensis
CCTGACAGGTGTGCTTACTTGAAGTCGAGCTCCCAGTTTCAGGATGTCCTTCTCTATCTGCTGAATACGAGACACACGAGTCTGAAGAACACACATACCTCATCAGGTAAGTCTCAGGAGGACATCCCACAATACACAGGTGACATACAGGTGTGCTCAACCAACCTGAGCTCTCCTTTCCATCTCCTGACAGGAGCCCAGCTGCTCCTCCATTGCTGATCGGATCTGACGAGCCTCATACTCGAGCTGACGGCGACTCATGTCCGTCTGCAGAGTGAACTGAGACAGACAGCCACGTCAGAGACTACAGCTCCCAGCATGCTCTGCAGCCACAGTCTCTGAGCGAACAACTAATAAAATTAGCTTAACAGTCACACTGAATTGTGTTCCAGAAACCTCCCAAACCACTGGAACTGAATCAGGACGTTAAATTGTGAAGGTTTAAAAACACATAAGAACCATCAGAACCACCCACAATTTCAGCTCAGATGGTCTGGAATGATTTTATTTCAGGCCAAGCATAATTTTGATTTTCACAGACTTGTGCAGGTCCAACTGAAAAGGTATTCTTACTTTTTCTGTGAGCGGCAGATTGTCGATTCTCTTGGTGAGATTCTGCAGCTGAGCGTAGTACCAGTCTTTCTCTTTCTCCTCCTTCTCCAGCTCAGCCAATAGAATAGATCTGTGAGGGAGCAGCAACCAATCACAGAGAAGAATGAGTTACCTGGTAGACACATTAGTGAGCTTCTCACACATGCTAAACACTAGACTCAGAAATTCACCTGAACCCTGTTTAACCTTTAGCTAAACTAAGCTCAAGTTCAGAGTGGGTAGCTGCAGTAGTATCAGTACTTCAGCTGCAGTACTCCCAGTGGTATAAGCACTACAGCTGCAGTAGTATTAGTATTACAGCTGCAGTATTCTTATTGGTATTAGAACCTCTCGTTCTCCAGCTCCTCCAGGCAGCGGTCGTGGCTGTCTCTGCCTGCAGACGGCAGCCCTTTCCTGGGGAAGGCAGCAGCTGAGGAGGGGCCTGGAGCTCCAGAGCCTCCAGTTGCTCCTGCAGGACCTCCGGAGGAAGACGAAGTCGAGCTAGAGGAGGAGGAGGGAGCTGGAGGGAGTCTGGCCCTGGGCTTAAAGTTGGCTGAGTCCAGGCTGATTCCTGTAGGACAGAACACAGTGAGGGTGCAGCGTGGACCACAACACTTGCTGTGATTGTGTGAGATCAGTTTGTTCACCTTTCAGTCTTTCTATGAGCTCCAGCTGAGAACCGGACACCTCCCCAGATTCTTCTTCTATGGTGCCCTGCAGCTGCTTCAGGACTTCCTGTTTGAGACAAAGAGGTGGTACAGCGTTACCTCACTGAGCGATTTAAAATGACATCATTCAGACGAGGGTGAAACCACACAAGCAGAGGTGAACAATAGTCCTGACTTACCACAATCAATCTGCAGGTCATACAGCGACATAATGGAAGCCAATAACGCACACAAACACACACAAAACAGGAAACAGGAAGAGTTTGTCTTTGAACAGGAAGAATGGGACAAGAACAAACCAGAGACAAAAAAAACAACTTAACAAGACTGAGAACACAAACAACACAACAAACATCATAAACTACAACACAACTGAAGGAGACGGACTACAGGAACTCATTACAACAACACAGCAAACTACAACACAATCAACAACAGCGTGAAAGCTGACACTGAACAGCCATGTGGCCAAAGACGGGAGGAGACAGAATGCTCACTCTGACAGATTTTTTTGAGCCCAACCAAAGATCTATACACACACACAGATATCTCACTCTGAAGCAAAGCTCATTCTGACAGCAACAGCTAAAGCCTCTGATTGGTGGAGAGCAGCTCGGGTCTATTCTGGACTGCAGACAGAGACAAAAACTGTTCGAAATGTTCACTTATTCACTACACTGTGGTTTCTATATTTGAGATTCTATAGGGGACAGTGCCGTGTTTTTACATTTCAAATGCTAGTTGAACGCAGAACACTTTATAATTCATGTTCAGTCAGGCATCGCATAAATAAGTGTTAAGATCTGTTGGACTATGCACTTGAATGTGAGATGATAGACAACAATTTCGCTAATTCAGGTTAAGAAAATATAATTAACATAATCTGTTTCCATAAAACTGATAAAATTAATTTTCACATATTTATTACACGTTTTCATTGTATTGTATCTTTTTGCACAACTACAGACTGCAGCTGTAACTATACAACAATCTTTAATAAACTAAAATTATAAATTAAATCACACATTACAAAATATTTCTGTACAGAACAACTAGTTTTAAAGTTGTAGTTTGTAGTAAAAACAAGCCACGCACTTTAAAATAGTAGAAATGTGGCCCACTTCACATATCTTTAAAATGTTTTTAATTTAGACATAAATCTTTTATCTATAAGATCAATCGATATTTTCTCATCATTTCTCAGCCTCACAGCTCAGACAGAGGAGGAGATGTAAGCATTAGCCTCAATTAGCTTGCTGTGTCAGCTCAGGCTGCAATGCATTATGGTCGATTTCCACCGATGTACTACACAACTTTTGTACTTTGACTGAAGAGCACATGACCCGTTTCCAGGGCCAGACTGGATAAAGAGGCTGAAAAATTACAGTTAAAATCTGAAAGAGAACTACAAAATGGCTGACTCATAATACAATAGTAAACACCTCAAATACAACTACTGACTTTACAGAGAGAGAGAGAGAGAGAGACCTGTAGTTGTACCTGTGGTAGTTTCCTGTGAACCCTCACCTTCATGTTGGAAGCCTCAGTCTCAAGCTTGGTCAGATGGTTGGAGTTGTCCTGCAGCTCCTGCCTCAGGTTCGAGTTCTCCATCTTCAAAACCTCCACCTGCCTCAACAGCTGGTCGTATGACGCTGCCGCCATGTTGGACGACAAACGTCTGACCTGCACAAACAAAACACCAACAGCACTGAATGACAGGTGCAACCTGTGGTACTAGTACCACTAGTACCCTGTGGTGCTGCCCGGATGCTGATTCTGACGGGTGAGGATGATACCACGGCTGATTCTGATCCATAATGATAATTTCACAGCTGATTCTGGGTCCGATCACAGATCAGTAACAGCACAAATAAATACAGAACCAGAAACAGCCCCCTCCCACCTACACCACTGGTCGGCCATTTTCTCCCCCTCCTCCCTGCATCACCCGCTCCTCCACCCCTGCATCTCTCGATCTGTAGCAGGAAACCTTGAATGATTAAATATAAAGAAATAAACCAGCCAAGACCAAACAATGAAAGAAACATCCACCCACCCCCCAGTAAACCATCCATCCTGCAGGAAAACCGAGACAAACAGACAGAGGGATAAAGAAAGAGAAAATGGCAGCTCACCCCATCGCTGCCGCCTCCATCAGTCTCTGTCTCTGTATCTGACTGGGGGTGGGGGGGGGGGTCAGCTGAGCCACCCGGCAGCCAATCAGGAGCCAGGCACACAGAGAGGGGGAGGGGGAGAGCCCCCCTCCCACCTCCTCTGCTCCCAGCATGCTTTGCAGCACTGCAGGCAGCCTGACTGGGTTACTGAGTTACTAACACACCCAGATACAATGAAAGTAGACTGAAAATACACAGAATATACACTGAAAATTCACCAAAAATACATCAAATATACACCATTAAATACACTATGAACTATACTGAAAATGCATCCAAAATTAATCAAGGGATACACTAGTAAATACATAAAAATACACCAAGAAATAAAATACCCCAAATACACAAGAAGAAACACCAAAACCTCATCATGAAATACACCAGAAATACACCAAGAAATACAATGAAAATATACCAAGACTACACTGGAAATACATTATAAAATACACATTCATAAAAAACTTCTGTGGTTGAAGACGTTTCGCTTCCCATCCGGGGAGCTTTCTCAAGTCAGACGAGTATGGAGTTTCAAGCTTTAAATGCCACTACAAAATACACTTAAAATACACCCAAAATACTTCAAAAATTCACTGAAAATATACTGGAAATACAACAAAAAAACTACACTGAAAATGTTCAGGTATGAGTACCAATCTCCAATGAATAACTGTGAAGTTTGAAAGTCTGCAAGTCTACTAGAAGATATGAATCCAGCACCATCACCTCACCAGGATATACAGCAAGAACATTGGTATGTCATTCAGACTTGATAAGTGCAGCCGAATGGTGTCCAAGTGAGGCAAGGTGATCACAACTGAAGGGGTTGAACTACCTGAAGGCAACACTGCAGATGTCCAGGACAGCTACAAGTACCTTGGTATACCGCAGACAAATGGCAACCAGGATGAGACCACAAGGAACCCAGCCACAACAAAGTACCTACAGAGAGTAAGGCAGGTCTTGAAGAGCTAGCTAAATGTTAAGAACAAAGTCCAAGACATCAACACATATGTGGTGCCAGTCATCAGATACCCCGCTGGTATAATAACCTGCTGGTATAATAATCTGGCCAAAGGAGAAGATAGAAGCTACTGACATCAAGTCTCTAAAGCTCCTCACAATGCACGGACGGTTTCAGCCTAAGTCCAGCACCCTGAGACTGAACACTAAGAGAAAGAAGTGAAGCAGAGGACTAGTGAGCATCAGAGCCACTATACAGGATGAAACAACCAAGATCCTGGAGTACATCAATAAGAAAGCCCCCAATGATGATCTGCTAACAGAATGTCTCAGGCAACAGAAACCCAACGTGGAAGAGGAGAAAGAGGAACCCTCATGGAAAGATAACCTGATGTTCCTGTACTCAGCATTTTGACTCCTTTTGGTCATTTATTTCCTATAATTTTGTTTGAATAAAAACTGTTTCATGCTCCAGCGTACAGCAAAATATTTTTTTCTTTTAGGTCGGAGAGATTCCCTGCTCAGGGTTTAGTTTGACGTGATTATGGATGCATCCATAATCATTTAACAGTCATATTGTAGCCCTCTGAATAGTAGCTGAATTGAGTCGTGAAGTGCTTAAAGACACCCCTGCCTCCATCTTTAACAAACTGAACCCCAGAGACTACAGAGTCTCTGCATTTTTAATCTGCAGTACACCATTTGGCAGAAAACAAACATGAAGCAGCGATAATATGAATTAACCTGAAGCCAAACAAAATACAGAGAAGAAACAAAAACATTTCACATTCAGACAGCAATGCTTTGCAAAATGTAGTGATAAATGAACTATTTCAACATGAAGAATTGCTGGATCCATATTTAATTCAGTGCTGGGAACCTGCAGCCACTTCGCAAAGAACCAAATGTTTTCTGTCCACATTTACAATCTACTCAGGACGGGTAGAATTACTTTTACTCTTGGAAATATTCTGAGGTGTCACAGGACTCATCTGCTTTGTGAAAACTACAGTGATTCTGCCTCAGGGTGTCTGAACTGTGAGTGTGTTAATAGGAGATGAATCTGTATTCAAAGTCTCCTGCAGATGTAGAGCTGCTCAGTAAGACAGCAGTTATTTACGAGCCATTTCACTGATGATGTGTTTGTTAGCTTCAATTCACAGACTCGGGTAAAGGGTAAAGGTGAGGTGGGAGGTGATTTACCATCTGAGCCTCCAGCAGATGTAGAGCTGCTCAGTAAGACAGCAGGGGTTTTTATGAGCGGTAATTTTACTGACGAAAAAAACAACACGGTAGGTTTATCACAAGGCTGTATATGACACAATACCCCCCATCCTCCAGCAGTACTTCAGCTGCACCTCAGCAGTGTTACAACTGTACTTTAGCAGTAATACAGCTAAACTTCAGCCGCGTTACAGTGGCTCTTCAGCCGCGTTACAGTGGCTCTTCAGCCGCGTTACAGTGGCTCTTCAGCCGCGTTACAGTGGCACTTCAATGGCTCCTCTGTAACAATACCAGCAGCTTAAAACCAGAATAAATACAAGTAAATATGCTGTGTGTTATTTGATCAAACACTGAACTTCAACTAAAGGTCTCGGTAAACCGGGAACCGTACCCTGAATGTCCTTGGTCCCGTCCAAACACCGACAAGGTACCAACACAAGCGGCGGTATCGGAGCTAAGCTAACGGCTATCAGCTCTTACCCTCCGTGGAAAGGCGTCTTCAGACGGCGGGAAAACACAGCAAACCGGGGAACTAGCAGTCACAGGCGGTGGGGAGTCCTCATCTGTTCGGTTCTGGAGGGAAAACTTACGTTAAATAAAGTCCGGATAAGTTTTAACTGGACCTGCTTGTTGTAGGGCCGCTGCAGCAGCTGCGCTCCGCCATCTTGTTTGTGTGTGTGTTTCAGAGTATTACCGGCGCTGTGAGGACCAGGCTCCACCTTCCTCACAAGTACAGCAGCGTGTGTGTCAGAGAGTTACCGGCGCTGTGAGGACTGTCTGCTTTACTGTACTCTGACACTACTGTTTGTTTTTTATTTAGCTTTTAAGAATAAAATGTATTAAACAATAAAAATAAATGGATGGAAATTAAACCAAACCCGGACTTTTATTGTGAAGTGCTCGCAGGAAGTAGGAGGAGCCTAGTTTCGGCTGGAATTTTAAAGATGGCGCCTGGCAGGTCTGAGTTTACCTGCGGTTTTGAAGGTTTTTCCCGCCTCGCATCTCCGTCCTGAAGATAGCTCGGTTCTGACGTGATGAGCAGCTTGGTACCGGATGCCTCGCGTGAACCGGACCGTCGTGTTGTCGCTGCTGCTGATTAGCAGCTGTGCGTTTCTGCTCTTCCAGCTACACTACTACCGGAAATACGTCGGCAGGGTGAGTGTGCAGCGCGGGCACGAGATCAGATCAGGTGTATGTGTTTAGAATGTGAGCTTGGAAGTTCGGCAACGTAATGTTACCATGGTAACAGCGGCTGTCAGTGTGAAGCTACAGCTTGATTACATAACGCAGAACGTTCTGATGGACTCAGTCATGTGACCAATTAAGATTAACGTCATCATAACCCTTTACTGTAGTTCTTCTGTAGGTTACTGTAGTTTTACTGTAGGTTATTCTAGTTTCACTGTGTTACTGTAGTTCTTCTGTAGGTTATTGTAGTTTTACTGTAGGTTATTCTAGTTTCACTGTGTTACTGTAGTTCTTCTGTAGGTTACTGTAGTTTCACTGTGTTGCTGTAGTTCTTCTGTAGGTTATTGTAGTTTCACTGTAGGTTATTGTAGTTTCACTTTTACTGTATTCTGTAGGTTACTGTAGTTTCACTGTGTTCTTGTAGTTCTTCTGTAGGTTGCTGTAGTTATTCTGTAGGTTATTGTAGTTTCACTGTGTTACTGTAGTTCTGTAGGTTACTGTAGGTTCACTGTGTTACTGTAGTTCTGTAGGTTATTGTAGTTTCACTGTGTTACTGTAATTCTGTAGGTTACTGTAGTTTCACTGTGTTACTGTAGTTCTTCTGTAGGTTATTGTAGTTTCACTGTGTTACCGTAGTTCTTCTGTAGGTTATTGTAGTTCTTCTGTAGGTTATTGTAGTTCTTCTGTAGGTTATTGTAGTTCTTCTGTAGGTTATTGTAGTTATTCTGTAGGTTATTGTAGTTTCACTGTGTTACTGTAGGTTATTGTAGTTTCACTGTGTTACTGTAGTTCTTCTGTAGGTTATTGTAGTTATTCTGTAGGTTATTGTAGTTTCGCTGTGTTACTGTAGGTTATTGTAGTTTCACTGTGTTGCTGTAGTTCTTCTGTAGGTTACTGTAGTTCTTCTGTAGGTTATTGTAGTTTCACTGTGTTACTGTAGGTTATTGTAGTTTGACTGTGTTATTGTAGTTCTTCTGTCGGTTACTGTAGTTTCACTGTGTTACTGTAGTTCTTCTGTAGGTTACTGTAGTTCTTCTGTAGGTTATTGTAGTTTCACTGTGTTACTGTAGTTCTGTAGGTTATTGTAGTTTCACTGTGTTACTGTAGTTCTTCTGTAGGTTATTGTAAATTCACTGTGTTACTGTAGTTCTGTAGGTTACTGTAGTTTCACTGTGTTATTGTAGTTCTTCTGTAGGTTACTGTAGTTTCACTGTAGGTTATTGTAGTTTCACTGTGTTATTGTAGTTCTTCTGTAGGTTACTGTAGTTTCACTGTGTTACTGTAGTTCTGTAGGTTACTGTAGTTTCACTGTGTTATTGTAGTTCTTCTGTAGGTTACTGTAGTTTTACTGTATGTTACTGTAGTTTCACTGTGTTACTGTAGTTCTGTAGGTTACTGTAGTTTCACTGTGTTACTGTAGTTCTGTAGGTTATTGTAGTTTCACTGTGTTACTGTAGTTCTGTAGGTTACTGTAGTTTCACTGTGTTACTGTAGTTCTGTAGGTTATTGTAGTTTCACTGTGTTACTGTAGTTCTGTAGGTTACTGTCGTTTCACTGTGTTACTGTAGTTCTGTAGGTTACTGTAGTTTTGTTTTGCAGCTGATGTAATGTGAGGTGGTGCAGTAATCTGATGACTTTTTGCGAAGCTGTTTTATCTGCAGCGGTGTGAATCACACTGACCTATAGTCTGTAAGGCCGCTCTCTGTAGGTGTCTGATAAAACCTCTGTCTGTTTTTTTCTGCAGCAGTCTGGTCTACAAATCTTGAACCCTGCCGGTCATGTGACCTCCAGCCACGTCCAATGGGTGAGTCATCACTTTTCTGTAAAACATTGGTTGGGCAAAATTATTATGTCCAAAGTTATCTTTAAATGATTTGCACCAAAACTGAGAGCATATGTGTTTTAGATTAATATTTACGGTGCTGTAAACGTCATGCTGATCTACAGCCAGTTTATCAGAAGTAAACTGATGATTCATTATTAAACCAGGAGTCTCATTATGCCAATATTTTTGTATCTTTGACTCTTTTTCTTGTTAAACAAGTCAACATTTGTCTGCGGTATACCAAGGTACTCCCTCACTTTTGGCAGCAGCTGTTTGTTCTCTTTAAACAGGCTGAATGTCTGATGGAAAACTTTTAAGGCTCCTCAGATACTAATGAAGGTCAAACAGTTTGAAACACAACTAGAATACAAACGTTATTCGTCTCTTTAGGGGGACCAGCAGATCTGTCCGTATTATTTAGCATCTCCTTGTAAAATAAACAACAAATCATCTGTTTTTGTTTACTCCATCACACACTGAAGACCTGCAGATACACATCAGATAACTGCTTTGATCTGAATCCCTGTTCATAAGAAACACAGCTTTTTTTAGTGAACTATAAGTGGAACAACAACTTTATCTGTGTAAAAATATCTAGACCTTGGACCAGAACCCAGAAGCTGAAGCCAGAGCTGGATCAACCTTCCCTGTCTGGTTCCATTACAAGTTTTAAGCCCCTCCCCCCCATGTAAACGAATGGGACAATTCTGTTGGTAAAATAAAAATACATCTCAGATTATGTTTTCAGATGTTGACTCTTGGCTGTTTCCATAAACCTGCTCCTGCTGGGTTCAGGGGGGGCACTTGATCAATAATTTACAGTTTATTGTGATAACTGATGTGTCATGTGTTTCTCCAGCAGACACTGAAAAAGTTCCTGGCGTTGGCGCAGCACTTCAGGCTGCCGCTCTTCCTCACCGATGTTGCAGCACTGTCACTGCTCTCCCAAGATGCTGTGCGGCAGCAGGACCGGATGATGCAAGAGCCACACTGCAGCTTCCTCTGCACTGGCCGTCCAATCATATCGTTTGGTCTGCAGGCCAACCTATGGAAGTACGATGTGAGTGTGATGCCTTCAGGGGCCACACATACAGCTGGAGAAACAAGTTCCCAGTTAAACATTCCTATTGTTTTTGTCCATCAGCCTGGCTTCCTATTGGCTGCCCAGCAGAAAGGTTTTGAGTTGCTCGAGCTGCGAGGAGAGGACCCAAGATTGGCCAGTCTGGACACCCTATCGGGAGAGGAGCTCCCCCTGCACTTCCTGTTTCGTCTCCGTAGTTACAGCATCCATGTGGGTAGAGTCATAAATACCTGGTGAAACATAGAGACCATGTAGTGACACCTAGCAAGGTCACCTGGCAAACATTTACCAGGGGTCTGCATCCTGCAGCTCTTTGGAGTTTTGACCAAGACTAACATCCATCCATCCACTTTCTTGACCCGCTTCTCCTTTCCGGGTCGCAGGGAGCTGGTGTCTGTCTGCAGCCCAAGACTAACATGAAAATGAATATTTAAATTTATAACAATGTTACCAAAACAATAGACATATATGGCATGTCATTCTGACATCAAGAATTAGAAGGAACAGCTTGCAAAATTGTGAATAAAATTTGAGTCTCCACCTTTATGAGAGGAAATTTATTACAGCCACAATTAAATGTCTATAATGGCTCATAATTGTAATAGTTGCAAACCCTGACTTATACACACTTAGCAACTACTTAGACACACGTCTGTTGTGGTGCAGTAATACAATCCCAGGCTGTAGTAGTATTTTTGTAGTACTGTTGTAGTACCTGTTCTGTTTTGTCCAGGTGGTGCTCCTGTACGAGCGCAGCGGAAACTATTTATGGCACGGACCTGTCCGACTCAAAGCCAACATGGACCGAAACTTTGCGCCCTTCAAACGTCTCGACTACGGACGCCACGCTGGAGCGTACGACAGGTTGGACCAGCCTGAGTGTATGGGAGGTCATGTGACCAGAGTTTGTGAGGGGGACTGGAGGAGGCCCCCAGGGGTCGCTACACAGCAGTAAACATCCTGTTTGTGTGTCACCCATGCAGGCCAGAGCTGATCCTCACCGTACTTGACGGCCTCGATGTTCGAGTCCCGCGCAACGTTTCTGGATTTCTGATGCAGCAGCGAAACGCTCGCTTCCTGGAGTGCCGTTACCGTGACGCCCGCAGCTTCCTGCAGGTTTGTGTTTATTTTAGGATGAAAGGTTGTAGTCATGTAACCTCATCTCTTGTTATTTACACTGTTTGTGAATGCAGCTCTACCCTGAAGACTCTTCGGCTGCAGCTGTAGATTTTCGCAGGAAGGCTAAGTCGTTACTTCATTTAGCTGCTCGGACGCTCGCTGCGCTCCACGTCCCGTTTTGGATCAGCAGCGGCACCTGCCTGGGTAACATGCTAACAGCTCAGCATCTGTTTTAAAGGATTATCAAGGAGGTTTCTGTAGTTTGGGTGTTTGATGTTTGAAGGAGAACTCGTTTAAACTGGTCACATGTTAGAAAAATATTTTCAGAGAAACCATCCTGCATCTCTCTGTCCTCGTCCCTATAAATGTCCCTCGTCCCCCTGCAGGATGGTTCCGGCAGTGCAGCATCATCTCATACAGTCGGGACGTGGACATCGGGATTTTCATCTCAGACTTCAGGTCTGACATGGTGGCAGCATTCAGAGACGCCGGCTTTTCACTCAGACACAAGTTTGGAAAGGTCACAACTTTGTTTTCTCCAAAAAAAAAAATGGAATAAAAATGACTTTTTTTTTTACATTGAATACATTCATTGTTTTGGTTTTATTTTCAAACTGATGGTTTATTCTGAAACTGGTGCTTCTGTTACTCTAAATGTATCTTATTTTGAAATGCAGGTTGAGGACAGTCTGGAGCTGTCTTTTCTGGATGATGATGTCAAACTGGACATTTTCTTCTTTTACAAAGACGGAGACGTGGCGTGGAACGGAGGGACGCAGGCGAAGAGCGGCAGGAAGTTCAAGTACAAAAGTCTTCTTCATGTTGAACTTTGTACAGAAGGTTTGTTGTTAATTTTTTTATTTTTCCAGGTACATCTTCCCTCTCTTCTCACTGTGTTGGGCGGAGCTCCTGGAGGTCAAAGTTCGTGTTCCGTGTGAGACGCTTGACTATGTGATGGCAAACTACGGCGCCACATGGAGCCTTCCGGTGAAGAGCTGGGACTGGAAGACATCACCTAGCAACGTGCTGGAAAATGGGGTGTGGCCTGCGGCCGAGTGGGCGGAGCTTATCCAAGTCTATTAAGCTGAAGCGAGGCAGGAACAGGAAAGAAGTTTTAATAAAGTTTTACTTTGTGTTGATTTTGTTTACCTGTAAAACACTTGCAGTACAAATAAAGTTTTAATCTAATAACCCAAACTTGTATTTCTTTCTTTTTTTGCGTTCCCCCTCACCAGGTCAAGTTCAACTCTCAGATTGGCTGTTTTAAAAGCATCAATATCAGTACAGCTTTGACAGCCTGGTGGGAATACGTCAAAACTAATAAGTCTTCAATTTTCCCATGCAGACATACACCCATTTGGAACAACCCAGATATCCTGGACAATAAAAGGGCTCTTAACTTTTCAACATGGAGTAGCAAAGGGATAAGTCATTTAGAGAATATATTTGATGGAGGTGATTTCGTGCCTTTTGATGTTCTAGAAGATTCATATGGCATTGACAAACATAAGATCTTTGAATATCATCAAATAAA